>CABFOV010000003.1:619339-725917 GCA_902141375.1 Timema poppense | reverse complement strand
GTGATAAGGGGCAGCCCCCGAGATGCGCTGGGAAGGGGCCCTTCCTTGGTCAAAGGCCCCCCCCCCCCCATCCCCAATCAAAATGCTGAAATTCCGCCTATGACCTCAAATATCAGACAGTGATAGGCAGTTAATTGGCCGACATGAGAGGATCAACCCATTCCACAAACTTTGAGATGGATCCAGCTAAGAGTAGGTTAAGAGACAGACCAGTTAATAAAATACATTGTTCCTGCATGTAAATAAATCATTAAGACCTTGTCTAAAGTCTATTCTCCTCTTATACAGAATGATGATAATAATAATAATAATAATATTTAGCACCGCGTCTTACTACTCGTTCGAGTTATACGCTTTAAGTACTAATTACTTTAATGAATTAGGAATTGGGAAGGTTGAATTAGAGGAATAGAACTCGCATTTGCGTGGAGGGAAAGTGGAAAACCATTTAGGAAAAAAAAAAAACAGTTCACTCGACCGAGATTCGAACCTCGATCTCCCCGTCCTCAGCAGTCGAGCAGCTCAACACGACTAGCACGTTAGCCAACTACGCCACCGAGGCGGGTTACAGAATGATAAATTAAAACAAAAGATTATTTATTCAGGATATATTACATTTTGGAGAGCTATATTAAAATTAAAAAACATCATTTATTCATGTTTTTTCACCTATAAGTGGACCCCACCTTTTGGGGGATTCATCAAATCTAGGGGGAGGAGGAAACCTCCTGACCCCCACTTTTCCAAGCCGATGTTTATCACTGTGTACTTATTGTATTAGCATATAAAAGAAAGTGGGAAAGTTAGAGGAAAAGAATGGAGGAAGATGGAGGCATTGTACTCCACAGGCCGAAAATAGTTAATACAAAAAGTCATCATCAACTTGTATGTCACTTTGAGGCACTCTTAACTCAATTCATCTCGATATTTGTCTAGCAGTTTGTTGTATATCACTTTGTCTGCAACCATAAAATTTGATACTGTTTACTTTTTTATTTTATATCCAAATTTTAAATTTTTATCAACTTATTCTTTGAAAAAAAGACATTTTTAATGAATTTTTGCATTTTGCTAGCCAAGCTAAGTGATCTTTTTTAAAAGCGAAATTTCTATATTTTTGCAACAATGTTTTTTTATATGAATTTTCCTGGCTGTTGTATTAACACATTAAAGCAAATAAAATAAATAAATAGTTGTACTATCATAAAGTTGCTTCGGAATCGGAGGGTTACAAACCTGTCCACAGAACATTTTTCAATCATTATAAAAGTCACTTTCTAACTACAGTTGTAACCTTTATTCACACTTTAGCTGGGTTTGTCACAATTTAATACATATGCACAAAAGATGAAATTAGAATGAGAATATTTTAAATGCTTTGAAATTGCATTAATATTTATTAGGTATTTGTGTACATATAGCAAAAAAATAAATAAATGTTTGAAGATATGCAAATTTAAAGTATAAAGTTAAGGTGAGGCCTAAGAGAGTGAAAGTATTTTTACAGTTTTTATAGAATTGAAATTTTTAGGCCAAAATAAATGAAATATTTCTCCAGTAGCAACATAGAGTTTAGTTTTCTGCACATGCTAATATCAACAGATCTTGAATATCTGTCAAGGGTGTCCTGGAATTATGTGGGGAAAAAAATATATATTTAAAAAGTTTTGACAAAATTCCAGGATACCCTTGACAGATATTCAAGATCTGTTGATATTAGCATGTGCAGGAAACTAAACTCTATGTTGCTACTGGAGAAATATTTGATTTATTTTGACCAAAAAATTGTAATGCTATAAAAACTGTAAAATTACTCGCGTTCCCTTCTGTCGCACCTTAAATATTGTTTTATCTTCAAATAAAATAATGACATGGTTTTATCTTTCAAACCTAAAGACAGTAGATAAATTATACAACACACATCTGAATTTAAAGTGGAGCAAAAAAATATACAATACTTCATGACATAAAATTACTGTTATATTAAAATTTATGTTATGCTGTAGGTCTAATACATACTATTTTTACTAAAAATTTAAAATTATTATTACAATACAACTTGTACCAAAATCAGACTTTCCTTATTTATATTTCAACTAAACATATTTTTTATGAAAAAACTAAGGAAAAAATAGAACAATTTATTAAATAGTAAAAGTGTATGCTGATTTGATCACAAGCAGTTGGAAAAGCAATGACACCACAATTAAGTGTTTTTATTTTTCCCGACTAACACTGCGCTTGAATGTCATGGATTTCATGGTAGCTCCAGGTGTAGGTGAAGGACTAGGAGAAGGGGAATCTGGCTCTTGGCCTCCCTTCTCTCGTTCTTTACGAAGCATACTAAAACGACCCATACCTGGACGGTAGATTTGCATGGCTGGCCGGTCTTTATTTCTGATCCTTCTCTCTACTCGGGGGTCTTTCTTGTCTTTATCCTCCACTCCTTCTCCCCTGTGTTCCATTTCCTCTCCTTTGCAAGCATCTCCTGCCCCTACTTCAAGGTCAAGAGAGTGGTTTCGGCGCAGAGCTGCTCCCAGACTCCAATCACTACTAGTGTGAGTTTTTTCAAGACTTTTCCCACCATCCACACTCTGTTCATGATCACCAGAATCCAGGGATGCTCTTCGCCTTGGAGTCAACTTTCGACCTTGTTCAAACTCAGACGAAGACTTCTCCTTCTCAATCATACATTGGAACTGGTAGGTGTTGTCAGTTTGCATAGTTTCAACTGACTCCTTTGATTCAAATTTATTTCCTTCACCTTGATATAAAACGTGTTCTGTCTTGTTAATATTATTTTTCTCTCTTAGTGTATGTGTTTCAGAAATCTTTTTCTCAGAAAAATCATTAACTGGACCATCTTCACCCGAATGTAGGCTTTCATTTTCTTTTAAATCACCAATATATTTTTCTTTTCCAAAAAATTTACTTTCAGTAGATATAATATCTACAGTTGGTTTATCAGCTTTTTCATTTAGAATTGCTGAATCTTTATGTTTAGGTTTAGCTCCTAGACGTTCCCATCTCTTTTCATCATAATCATTTTTCCTATCTTTTTCATTATATTCAGTCCTGAAATTTTTATCTCTATTTGTTAATTTTTCATCAGAATCTGGCTTCTTAAAACTGGACCCTTTGTAAGCATTTGAAAAACTTCGTGACTCTTGATCAAAGCCACTAGATTGCTTAAGTTCAGAATTGTAATTTCCTTTCCTCTCACTTCTAATATAACCTTTCTCAAAATGTCTACCATCCATTTCTTTATTATAGCTTTTCTTGTATTCAGTGATCCTACTAGGTCTTGGTGAATCTTTAACAAATCCATAATGTCTTTCATGCCTTTTTAAATCAAGTTCCTTAAGACCAGAAATATTTTTCTTTTGATCTTGATCTTTGAAATGTATAAATTCTTGACTCTTTCGAGTGTCTGACATTTGATTTTGATTTTGTCCTCGTTCATCAAAAGTAACTTTACGGCGCTGGTCTTCTGAGAGTCTAGTGCTTCGGGACTGCAATCGAGAATCCAATGCTTTCTGTCGGCTATCGTGGTATCCTCTGCCTATGCCCTCTCGAGTTTTAGTATCACGTGGCCTGAAAATGTTATCTATGGGTTTCTTGTCCTTGTCCCTTAACTTTTGCCTTTCTTCTTCCCTTTTGCGAAACTTATCCTTTTCAATTTCAGCACTTTGCAATGGTTTCGGAATTACATCTCCTTCCCTAATTGGTAAATCTCCTTTACGTCGACGGCGTTCATCATCCTTCAAACGACGTCTCTCTTGGTCTTTTCTCCGGCGCTCCTCTTTCCGCTCATCTCTGATGCGCTGTTTCTCAGCATATCGCTGTTTCAGAAATTCCAGTAATGGAGTTGTTGTTACCTTTTTACTCTCCACAGGAGGAAAATACTCTAAGGTTGAGATTGGATTTGTGCTTTCAGAATTTTTGTTTAAGTAGCTTTCTAAGAAACTAGTATATGTTGGATCCTGTTCTATGGTGCCGGTTTTGGGATCTTTCTTTCTTCCTAGTCGTTTTTTTGGAAGACGCTGAAAAGGAGCAAATTCTACTACTGCTAAGTATTCATTGCCTTTCTTATCGAGAAAAGCATAGTTATCAAATCGTTCCTTGAAGCGAAATACATCTTCTTGGTCAAGGAAATTTATGTAAGCTCGTGAGAAAGCAAACTGCCCCAAACTTCTATCTGCCCGCACAAAATAAAGATAATCATGCTCAGGCAATGGATGCAGCTCCTTAAGGAATGTCTCTTGGGTTAAAGTAGGTGGTAATCTACGAATAAGTACCTTGGTTGGAGGTCTTGCACGTTCTTTCTTATCTTTGATTTTGTCAAACTCTATTGTGTCTATCTTTTTAGAATCTTCACTCTCTTTGACTGGTATACTTTGCGTCATTTTGAGTTGGGTACACTTCACACTTTTTATTTCAAGTTACAAATAATAAATAATAGTGTTATTATATTCAATATAATAGATACATTTTAAGTTTTTAATGAAATAATTTTTTAAATATTATTTATACAGTTAAATGCCAAAAAATGCAACTGTAAATGCTAGAGATTTATTTTTGTCATCTTGGAAAACTTTTGATTTACTACTTTGATGGTTAAGTTATACATCAATTATATTTATTTTTCACTACTATACCATGTAGTACTGTACAGTACAGTTGTAATATCAATTGAAGATAGTTTTCATGATGGATTAAGATAATGTGAGCAGCATGCCTCATATCAACAGGTTGTGAATTAATTCTGCAACACCGCAAAGCTTCCAAAATACCCTGAAATGAAAAGAGTTGAGTTGTATGACAAAACAGAATAATGTTTTGAGTTTAAAAATATGTATTACTCAGCAAAAAACACATACATTATTTGCAATAATAATAATGATATTCTAAATATAAGTTTGTGCCAGTACATGAATTACAACTAACCTAAAAGGTCACACAAACACTAAACACTCAACCCTAACAAATGTATTAGTTGAGCACAAAGATAAACCTATACATATTTAGTCAATTATTATTTCAAGCATCTTCAGGTTGGTTATATAGCCTATGTCCTTCCATCTAATTACAGTACCTAAGGAATAAGTTAGTAGTATTAAAAATAACATTTTAACATATTTCCAACTATTATAAAAAATATTTGAGGTAGAAGCCTATTTAATGCACACTTTCTGAACCCATTTTTATATCATCACACTATTTATAAATTAATCTATAGCAGACAAAACACTCAAGCACCCTCCTCCCCCTGCCCCATTTGTTAATTCATAACTGTGAAAGGAGCACCAATTTCATTAATGATAATCTTATAGGCCATATCGGGAATTGAACAGGGAACCCTCCATTCAGAGCTAAAAAAAAAGTCAAGATTATTTACTAACTAATTTATTTACTTTATTTTTTATAGTTTTTATAGTTTCAGGTAGGCTGACTTAAGATCTAGAACAAATTTTCGGCTTTCACGCGAGGCAACTATTACCTGTCAACTATCGCTCTGTTAATTAACATAGAGGTAGATTGGGGATTTCCCACAAAGCAAATGAGTTACCCGCACCATCAACAATCTCTCATAAGTTGTCCACTGTTGGTGATTTGTGGAATAGTTGCCAGTTAGAACAACTATCGCTCCCCCGGCAACTGCTTGGTTAATCACGTGTTTATATGGTGTCATTCACAAAGGGCAACAATTGCTGGCCAGTACCCCAGGTGCCAACCTCCAAGCATCTGGGGAAATTTATTTGTGGTATGGTGTAAAGTGGTCAGGGTTTTATGCCCTTGGCTCTCTACCTTTTTATTTACATATATTTGTTCACCACTGTTTATTTTGTTAATTTAATACCATTCTTAAAACCACTAAATTCATTATGGTTGTAATAGGCTTACAAGTGCCCAGTATTTAAAATATTCAAAGACATTTAATAACATTTTACATATCATTTTTTGAGTACTAAACTTATAGTACAATATTGTTTTCCAATCAGTTAGGCCTATTTAAATAAATAGCCTTCAGCATCTTCAATGTATTATTCTTTTATAGGCCTAATTTAATCTCTAAATTACTATCAAATGTTTAATTATAATAAAGTGTGGGATTTAATGTTAATTATAAGTTGTCTAAATCATAACCAAAGTTGTAAGCAATATATGTGTTAAATTTCAATTCATTAACTTCATTTTTTGACCTTAAACTTTTAAATCTAGTAGTTTTCATTTTTGTAAAATCTTTGTTGGAATCTTAGGGTTTTCTAAATTTATTACTTTTAATTTTCCCTTTTAAGCATCGTGCTATTTTATTTTATCTGTACCTGAAGCTGTGAGATGCATCTGTGACTTGCACATGTGGTTTCATAGTGGAAAGGGGAGGTTTGGCGCGAATAGTTAGCCAATCAGCACATTAGATTTTAGCGTCTTGTGTTTGACACTAGGTGGAAGGGAAGCGTCAAACCCGAGACACTTGCCGGTTAGCACACGAACTGATCAAACTTATATTCAGAAGTATGAATAGTCGCGTTCTTTTCATGTTGATCAAGGAGGGTTTAGAGATGGGTGGGAGAAAATGTAGACCATGTGGCTAAATTACCACCACATCAACAATTTATCCATCTTCATATATTAAGTAATTTGTTTTCTTTTCAAAATGTATTTTAATGTTCATTTAGAATAAAACTTCAGCAGCTACTTATTTAATTGGCTATGTTCTCCACCCTCCACCATTAATTAATTAACCCCGAGAAGCTCTACAGAATCCACTGGCTGCCATGGACACATTATCTAAAGAAGAAGATGGAAGAATTTGACTTGTTAGAAAGGAAGGTAATCTGGTTATTTCTCGTCTGTTTTTGACTCCATTGTCAAATCTTGTGCAGTGATTTTGAGGTGAGTTTACTGGGATTATTAAACATCAATGATTTTATATCTGAAATGGAACAGTGACTGGTTATTTGAAATTTATCAGCAGATGATTACTCAAACAGGATGGTAAACAGGGTGGCCTGGGAAGATGTCATCTGATTTTTCTCTTATAGTGTGTTAGTTGATCGGTGATTGTTGCCGGGCGATAGTTGCCTTACGTGAAATGGCTCAGCATTAGTTGACGGGCAATAGTTGCCTTGTGTGAAACAGCTCTAAGTGAATTTAATGTGTGTGTATGTATGTTGTGTTTTTTTTTGTTCTAGGATTGGCTATTAAATTTACTGTCAGATTAAAGGTTAGAATAATGTCAGGTGTTGAAATAGTATAAATAATATATATTTTATATAGAATGTGAATTCAACTATATGTTTTAAATGTGTACTTTTGGTTTTCATTCAGGAAATGTACAGAGATTTATAAATATCTATTTTCATTAAATAAATATTAAAATCACATCACAATACAGTTACCCTGTAAGAATCTTAATATGGTGTCAATCTTATATGGAACATTAATTGCGCTGTAAAATAATGTTAGTAAGCCCTTGAAAATTAATTAATTGTGATATACACTGGAATTTATACAAACAATGACACAAAGAGTTGGAAGCAATTTTGGGTTGAGTGTGTGTGGATGGAAACGTACCGACTCGGACTTCAAAATAAAAACTTATAGTATTATAACAATATATATGATAAATATATCATTTTAATTTTATACTTGTTTTATTCTTTAAGAGCAATATGTGTAATTTATTCAAATATATATTCACAATGCCAAAGAAACTTCCCATAAAGTAATATGTATCAGAGTATTTTAATGAAGTGTCTGTTATTACTACTTAATATACTTTAGTAATTTATGAAGAAGATGGAGTTAAAGGTTTGGCGTACCGACTCCACAGCCCTGGTAAAATGTTAATTAATATTTTATGAGTAAATTCCCAATCAAACTTTATTACTGTCTACCTATTAAGACTAGCTATTATATTTCAAGCCTTATCATCACAGTGATAAAGTTTCTGGATGGTGTGTACAAAAGGACCTAGGGTGTTCACATTGTTTTAAATCCAACATTTAATTCAAAGGAAAATTATTATTATTATTATTAGCACCGCGTCTTACTAGCCGTTCGGGTTGTACGCACTTACGCTAATGTGTGATGGTAAGGTGATTGTGAGATGAAATGGAGGACATACAGTTTAACGTGGAATCCGAACCACGATGGAGGCCTGGCATTCCCCACATTCACAAGATGTCTTGTCAGAGGTGAAGGAAGGGTTTGGTAATCAGATAAATCTGTGCCAGGACCAAGGATTGAACCCCGGCCGCCAGCTCAGAAGTCCGACACCTTACCCCTAGACTGCCAGGTCACCTCAAAGGAAAATAAGTTTGTGGGTGCTTGTACAAATAAGGTTACTGAACATAATTTTAACTAAAAGCTGATTATGTTGTACCCCTCGGTCAACTCTTTTTTAATAATATGTTGCACCTATAGCATGGTGCAATGGGTCATAGCAATATGTACCTCCTGAGTTAAAAGTATATTACTATGTGATCTCACTTTAAGGATAACACACAACTTAAGAAGGCAGTACAGCTCGAACCAAGTCTACTATCTTGGTATAGTTTCCTGTACTCTTAATTCAAAAGCCGTAGTATTGAGGCCATTATCATATTTTTCTAAATACAACAAAAATAAAAAAATAATAATTTTAAAATAAAAAAAACTATTTTCTCTGGTTTTGGTTTCACTGTTGTCAGGCGAAGAGAGCAGAAAATTGCATTATAATTATTTGAGTGTAATTGTGAACCTAATATTCCTGCTAATCGACTGTGAGCTAGAATCTTTAATATCATTTTTAAATCTAAAGCTCTTTATGTCATAAGAAATTAACACATTCTTTTCCAAATTTTTGTTAAATTGCATACTAGTATCATCTTGAGGCATACACTTAACAATAACTAAGCCACCAAAATAGGGATGAGGATGGTAGAGGAAATATACTTGCATTTATGTTGAAGGAGAGTGGGAAACTGTTTAGGAAAATTAACTACCCCAAGTACACCCGACTGGGATTTGAACATTGATTTCCCTGTCATTCGTCATAGTCTAACACAAGTGTGACACATTATACCATGCAACTATAAATGCAGGTCTTTTTCTAGCCATTAATTAAGCTGTATATATATATATTTTTTTTATATTTTTTTTTAATACAAGGATTATTCAACAGTTTAATCTATATGTTAAGAGTGAGGAGGGTAAGTAAAATAAATGCACTCATATTAGCTTTGAGAGAGGGACTAGGCAAAACCATTCCAAGTGAACCTGATCGAGATTCAAAACTTGACCACCTTGTTGCAGGCAATCTAATATATTGTGAGCCAGCCATCATTGCTCATCAGTTGGAGTTAAGATGTTAAATAAAGTGAAAACTGAATCTCAACAAATAAAAATTTGTTAAACTATTTTATTATTATTATTTAAGTTATTTAACGTACACATTCTGAATCAAATGATTATATCATAAATATATTATCATATTATAAATTAACTTAAATCTATAAGAGACCAAACATCCAGCCTCCCGGCTGTTTATTAAGGTTCCTACATGAAATCATGAAATTTTTTTCCAGGACAATTCAAGGCCTTTCCGAGGATTTTCTACAATTCCTTCAGGAAAAGTGTATAAAGTAATCACATAAAGTAATACACATCACATATTTTCATTTTTTAACTTTGACTCCCAACTCCCTTATAACTGCAACTTTCCACACTTTTTATTATATTTAAATGTATTCTATGAAGCAATTATTCAAATAATTCAAACATAAACTCACTTGCAAATAATCAATGGTTAAATGTATGTTTTCCCTTTCACAGTGATGAATTAACTGCCGAGGGCTGGATGTTGTGTCTGTTCTAGATTTAAGTTAGTTTGCAAGTCGTGTGATGATATAATCAGTCGGTTCAGCAAGTGCATGTTAAAATACCTCAACTATCACTGTTCATATTGTGCATGATAGTTTATGTTATGTAAATCACAAAACAAAAATAAGAGTTATAAAAATGACACTAATACAACCTAGTTTCATGTTAATAAATGAATCAGTAGCATGATAAAAAAAATGTAAGGGATTTAAAGAAATTCAGGTACACCTTTTGAATTTCCTCAGATATCTTGGAAATTTAATCTATTGTCTTACTCCTGTTTTACTCCCGTTTACTCCAGCTTTGCTGACCCGTTTAAAAAATAGGGGAACATAGAAATTTCTAGGACAAATTAAAAAATTTCAGGAAAAGATTGGAAAAATGAGAAATTCCATAAAATCTCCAGGCCTGGAAGAAATATTTTAAAATTCCAGGTTTTCCATAAAGTGCAGGAACCCCGTGTTAATTCTTCACTGGGAAAGGAAAACCCTCATTTCACCAATGATAAATGTTTTAGCCATGGCAGGAATCGAACCCAGGACACTTAGCCCAGTAAACAGACACTCAACTATTTTATAAAAGATTCTTTACTGCCTTTTAAATTGGCCTTATCTGGCCTTCATGCCTTAGTTTGGTTACCTACAACTGATATAAAGTCATTAAAGAGTAGAGCTGATAACAGTCATTGCTGACGTGAGCACTTGAGCACTGTGACAAAGGTGTTCCTAGCACTATATAGGAGTGGAAAGATAAGATTCTTAAAGGAATTCTAGAGAGAAGGTTTAGTCTATTTCGAATAACTAATAATAAAAGGTGTATAGACATAAAAATCATGGATTCAAAAACCATGGCTCCGCAACCTGTGGACCTCAACAAAGGGATGAGATGCATCAAATACCTTCTATTCTCGTTCAACTTTATGTTTATGGTGAGTACACATATTGAATCAATTTGAGGGAGGAGAATGATTTTGTAACATTCTCAAAAGTGTTTCATGGAAATGTATATCAGGGAGAATAAAAATGATGGTTTATGTAGTAAGAAAGATAATTTTAACAAAGATAATAAAAGCTGTATAAACTTTTTTTTATCAATTCATTTATTAACTATACCTTGTAGTATGTTGAAACATGAATGTTAATTTTCCCCAGTGTTTATTTTAAATATCACCATCCACTTTTATACAGTATAATACTCTAATCAAATAATAAACATTAAATGTTGTTTTCATATAATAGATTAATAAATTATTTCCTGAATTAAAAGAAGCTACAAAGGTTAGTTAATAAAAATTAAAATGTCACCATTTTACTTATGGATATTTAACACGCAGTATGTTTGTGATATGGTTGATTTTTTTTTATCTTATCACCTTAGATACTAATGTTCTTGAGAGATAGCATGGTAATTATCAAACTGACACAATAATATGCCAACACAATGGTTTCAAAAGCAACAAGTGCCAGGTTCAATCCTTGGTTGGAATACTAAGTTATCTGAAATTCACAAATAAATGAGTTCAGAATTACATGTTAATGAATAAAAGTAATGTAAATTAAAATAACTTGGTCTTATAACCATTCTAGAGTAAACCCATTGAAGAAAAATTAAATATGGTTTAGAATCATTATTACAACGATGTTTAATGCTTCAAGAAAAGTTTATTTTAATAGAACAATTATTACAACTATGTTTAATGCATCAAGAAAAGTTTATTTTAATTTTTGAAGTATTTAAATTGAGTTTGTCACTCTTATCTCTCCCAAGCCCTATTTATATGCACACTGGTGGTCATACAATCTGAGGCATCAGGTTTGTAAAATACTGAATTGCCAGTGACAAAAGAAGTGGAGGATTGAATTTAGGTTAAATGCACTTAATGTAGTTTTACAAATACGAGTTATCAATGTTGTTTTACCATTCCTCCTCTATACTGGTGAGTGCACTTCCTTTAAACTACCCTTCTTATGCCCACTCCACAGCTTAAGTTGTTAAATACCCCTAGTGTAAAAACATATAAACAATAAATATATGTACAATAGTTCTATCCTTTCCTTTCTTTACTTTACCTGCCTTTATTAATTTTTGAAATGGTGATGAGTATTAACCTTCATGTCCTCTTTGATAAAATAATAATAAAGTCTTTAATATTCCTTATATTTCTACAATTTTTATCTTACTGTAGTAATAATGATAGTTGAAATGGTAACGTATCAATAGCAGATAATGAGATTTACATCTCTTAAGGATGTAATTATTGTCTTTAAAACTTGGTTAAATCATTAATCAAAATATACTAAGCGACCAAGTTAAAGTTTAACTAAACAAAAACAAAGCAGTGTGAAACTAATAAAAGATGGAGAAAGCTAATGAGAAATACCACAATTGTTAAAATAATGTAAAATAAGATAGTTTATCTGATCTAAAAATTCTATTTACAAACATTTCCTTTCTCAGTTGATCGTTTGCAGCACTGTTCCAATACCATGATAATAAGTTCTGTAAGCCTACACCAATGGTTCTCGTACAGTGTACCATGGCATATTGGGGTATCACAAACCAGTCATATACGTACCATCAAATTTTGATCTGTTTTTGACAATATCTCTCTGAAAATTATAATTAACAATTCCTACAAACATACAGTTCTAAAAACAAGGCAAACTTAGCGAACTTGAACATGAAATGAGTCACATTATTTATATGCACTAATAAATTTAAGTTTTTTTAAACTGATGTTTTTTTTTTATCCCTTAAAGTGTGCCATAAAAAATAATAGCATTATTAAGTGACCACAAAAAGTTTGAGAATCAAATGTACAAGCAATTAAGGTTGTTGGAATTAGCTTTATAAGTTGACTGAGAAATTATAGTTTGAATCCTCGTGGAATCAAAACAGAGCCTTCATTTGGTTCACTAAAAGTAGGGTCCCAGGCCCTTCCAGCTCTATGTGCTAAGCACATGAAAAACCAATACATACATAAAATGTGCACTAAGTTAGTAACATTATCTTTATTATTTTAGCTGACTGGGATATTAATTATTGCTATCGGCACCACCATATTGGCAATCTACCAGAAATATGACCAGTTCCTCGAAGATAAGTTCTACTCACCTGCCACACTACTGATCGTAGTGGGGGTGATTATCGGTTTGGTCGCATTCTTTGGGTGCTGCGGGGCTGCTAAGGAAAGCACCTGCATGATTATGGTGGTAAGTAATAGTTTATCAAAAGTCACAAATTCAAATAAAAACTGAAGCGTAAAGCATGTGGGTCTAATCCGTCAATAAAAACACAAACTTAAGGCTTAATTTAGTGTTTACCAATTTGATTTTATGAAAAAGTAACCAATATAGTAGTTATTTTGAAAACATGGTAGGAGGTATCATTTTTGGTGGCTACATGGTCTACTCTTACAGTGGAATAAACTGCCGGTGATGAGGAGATCGAGGTTTAAATCTCAGTCGGGTGTAGAGAGGATGGTTTTTCCAAAACAGTTTTGCACTCTCCCTCCATGCAAATGTGGGTACACTCCAAGCGTATAACTCGAAAGGGTAAGATGTGGTGCTAAACAAAAAAATTGTAGGAAGGGTGGTATCCGACAATTCATAAAGTTGATAGATCTACTCTAATATATTCAGAGATTAAATCATAAGATCTGCAACTATCACTTTTTGTTAAAATATGCAATTCTATGCAGGGATATTTTCTAGCTTAGGTTGGTACCATCGTTAGATGTGTTGTTCGTTTTATTTTATCTAATTTGTGTTCATGCATATGAACCTGTGTATCAGTTGAGTCATGTTCTTAGTTACAGTATGTACTGTTAATGTTTAAAACCGGTTAATCTTTCTATAAACTTGAGTACTCTGACAGGTTATGGGCCCAGGCTTGTGATTGTGGATTTTAGGACGGACAAACCTATAAGTCAAGTGTGCACTGTAATACGCGTGAGCTCTACGTGTTTGCTTGTTGTTTGTGACACCGTTGCCAATCACCATCGCCATAATGGTTTTAGAAGAAGATAAAACGTACAGAATTCCGCTTTTCGACGGCACTAATTTTGACAACTGGAAGTTTCGAATAGAAACTCTTCTAGATGAAGTCGATCTGTTGCCCTATATTCAAGGTGACTATCGGGACTTGGTGAAAATTGCGTCTAGTGATAATGTTGAAATTAAGGCGGAAAAGGAAAAAGAGCTGGATAAGCTTCGGAAAGCCGATCGTAAGTGTAAGTCACAGATTATACAACGAATCTCGGACAGCCACTTGGATTGTGTGAAGGATAAGAACACCGCCTATGATATATGGCAAGTGCTTTGTAATACTTACGCTCGTAAAGGTATTGCTAATCAGCTTTTATTACGCAAAACCTTGTTGATGATGAAATTTGATCCCTCTTTAGAGACCCTTGAATTGCATTTTATTAGGTTTGATCGTACCATTCGGGAATTGAAATCGTCGGGAGCTAACCTTGAAGAATTAGATGTTGTCTGCCATCTTCTCTTGACTATGCCATCTGAATATCAAGTAATTGTCACTGCCATAGAGACATTATCTGCTGATAATCTCAACCTGGCATTCGTAAAAACTCGCCTACTTGATGAGCAGAGCAAACGCCAAGCAGAAGGTATCGATGGATGCAGCAAATCATTTTCTAGCGTTACTGATTGGAAGGCTAGAAAATTGAAATCTTCGCAGCCGGAATGTTGTCCCAATTGTAAACAAAGTATTTCAAAGCAAGTTGCTGGTAATAAGTGTTTTTTCTGTCATAAAGCTGGTCATTTTCGTTCGGACTGTCCAAAATTGAAAGGCAAGAAGCAGCAGAATAATTCAATACGTAAAGCAAATGTAGCTGAAGCTAGTGATGATGAATTTAGTTTGACTGTATTAACGACAGTGGCCTGTTGTGATGGATCTGTGTGGTTGCTTGACTCTGGCGCCACTGAACATATGATCAGTGATAAAAATATTAGTTTGGTCTCAAATAAGAGACGCCTATCAAAGTCTATCAAAATAAAAATTGCTAAATCAGGATCGATGTTGTGTGCTGAAGAGATCGGAGATATACACGCGTCTGTGACTCACAAAGGTAATCAAAACTTTATCAAAATTTCCAATGTACTTATTGTCCCTGGATTACAATTTAATTTACTCTCAGTTAGTAAAATGGACGCTAATGGGCTTAAAGTTGTGTTTGAAAAGGGGAACGCTACTATTTTAAAAGGCAATATTTTTGTGGCTGCTGCCACTCGATCTGGTAAAGTGTATACAATGTCTCTTTCACCTCGTGAAAAAGCATGTGCTGGTGTTGCTAGTTCCATTGTAGCATCATCTGATTTGTGGCACAAGAGGCTTGGTCACATTGGCAAAACTGGTTTAGTTCACTTAAGTAAAATTGTTGATGGAATCAAGGTTGATCAAGGATCGATCTCCGATTTATGTGACTCTTGCATACAGGCTAAACAAACGCGTCTTCCTCACACAAAGCCACGCATTAGAGCTAAGCGCCCTTTGGAGATCATACACAGTGATCTTGTAGGGCCTATTAAGCCTGTATCATATGATCAAAAGAGGTATATACTTACCCTGATTGATGACTATAGTCACTTTACAGTCATTTACACTCTAAAGGAAAAGTCTGAAGTGTTTACCTACTTCAAACAATTTGAAGCTATGGCAACAGCTCACTTTAACCTAAAGATAAGTCGCTTTAGGTCAGATAATGGTGGGGAATTCGTGTCGCAGGAAATGCTAGATTATTTAAAAAAGAAAGGTATCCAGTCAGAGTTTACCATCAGGCATACAAGTCAGCAGAATGGTGTCGCAGAAAGAATGGGACGTAGCATCATGGAGAAAACACGTTGTTTACTCCTTCACTCTTCTCTTGATAAGTCACTCTGGACGGAGGCTGTTATGACTGCAGTCTACCTAATAAACAGATCGCCTACTAAAGCTCTTGAAAACAAGGTTCCAGCAGAACTGTGGTATGCTGTAAAGCCCGATATGTTAAAACTGAGGGTTTTTGGCTGTGTAGCATATCTTCGATTACCTAATCAAGTTCTTAAAAGTAAACTTGACAGCCGCTCGAAAAAGTGCTACTTTGTTGGTTACTGCCCGAATGGGTACAGGCTGTGGTGTCCACAGGAACGAAAAATCATACGTGGGCATGATATAATTTTTGATGAACATTCGTTCATAACCAGTGATGTTGTTGGTTCAACACCCTCTCGAGCTATTGAGGTCATCAGCTCGACTCCAAATGAAGCTTTTACTGAGGAATTGCAGGAGGAGCCGTCTTCAGGAGGAGAACCAGAGGCAATTTCTGACGAAGAAGAGACTCCTGGTGAGGAACTTGAACCTCTGCGTAGGAGCACGAGACCTCACACTGCACCAGCGTACCTAAATGACTATGTCACACTGGCTCTTGGTGCTGAGTCATTTATTGACAATATGCCAGAAACCTTCGATGACATCCATAGTAGAGATGATGCCCAGCAATGGATGGCTGCAGTTGAGGAAGAGATGTACTCATTGAAGAAAAATGAGACCTGGACCCTTACTGAGCTGCCATCCGGTAAACGAGCTATCAACTGTAAGTGGGTCTTCAAGATGAAGCAGGATGAAAATGGACAGCTTGACAGGTACAAGGCAAGGTTGGTGGTGAAGGGCTGTGCACAGAAGAAAGGGTTTGACTACAATGAAACGTACTCACCCGTAGCCCATTTAACCTCGGTCAGAACCCTGCTTGCAATTATAAACAAAGAAGATTTAATTGCCTTCCAGTTAGATGTGAAAAATGCATTCCTACATGGAGACCTTTCTGAAGAGGTGTATATGAAGCAGCCACCTGGCTTCGTAACTGACAGCAACCTTGTTTGTAAGTTACACAAGACCCTCTATGGATTGAAGCAGGCACCACGGGAGTGGAATGCTAAACTTGACAAATTTGTGAATTCTCTCGGATTTAAGCAGTCTGAAAATGAAAAATGTATATATTTCGATTTCAGCAACAGCATAAAAACTTACCTTTTGGTCTACGTAGATGACATAATTTTGGCGGGAAACAATCTGCAGAAGTTAAATGACATCAAAACATATCTTATGTCAGAATTCGAGATGAAGGATCTTGGAGGTTTGCACAACTTTCTAGGTATAAAAATTGATCAGAAAACTGATGGTATGTCCCTTAGTCAAACAGCCTACTTGAAGAAAGTTCTCAAGAAATTTGGTATGGAACAATGCAAACTGGTCAAGACACCGATGGAGACAAAACCACCTGAAATAACTACATCAGAGTGCATAATCAAAAAAAAACCGTACCGTGAGCTTGTTGGTAGTTTGATGCATGTGATGCTCTACACTCGCCCTGATCTGAGCTTCTCAGTGAATTTCTACAGCAGGTATCAGAGCAATGCAACAGAAGCTCACTGGATTGGACTCAAACGAATACTACGATACATTCAAGGAACACTTGATGTTGGTCTCTTCTTTCCGAAGAACTGTGATGTCGCCTTACGGGCCTACGTTGATGCGGACTGGGCCAATGACAGCAATGATCGTAAATCTACATCTGGGTATTTATTCCAAGTTTATGGTGCCACTGTTGGTTGGACTACACGTAAGCAGACTACAGTTGCCCTTAGCTCGACGGAGTCAGAGTTTGTCTCCCTGTCATCCGCCTCATCCGACCTACTCTGGTTGAGAAGACTGATCCAGGACCTTGGGATCACTCTAGAACCCACCAAGGTGTACGAGGACAACCAGTCCTGCATAAGATGTTTGGATAAATGGGAACATCGAAGACTAAAGCATATTGATGTCAAATACAACTTTGTTCGTGATTTGTATTTAAGTGGTGTTATTGATGTGATTTATCTGGAAACAAATGAACAATGTGCTGACATTCTGACAAAGAGTTTGGTTGGAAATAAGTTTGAGTACTTTTGTAATTATATTGGTTCAATCAAATGCTGATTCACTAAAGTCTATTTGCATGTACTTAAGGGTAGGCCTACATGTAGAATTTTTGCCTAATTTTTTTGTGGTTGTAGTTGAATTGAGGAGGAGTGTTAAAATATGCAATTCTATGCAGGGATATTTTCTAGCTTAGGTTGGTACCATCGTTAGATGTGTTGTTTGTTTTATTTTATCTAATTTGTGTTCATGGAACAAAGAATCGTGTTCATAAAAATAAACTAATAACTAATTATTATATGGAAAATATAAAGTTGAAATTTTTGATCCAAACAACAGATTGTTTTGAGACCATAAAGCCCTGAGATATCAAAATGATTGCCGAAGGCATCACTCTCGCAACAAAGTGAATTGCCAATAATGAGGAGATCAGGGTTCGAATCTCGGTCAAGTGTTATGTTTTTTTCCCTAACCAGTTCCTCACTCTCCCTTCACACAAATGTGGGTAAGTTTACTTTAAATTCTACCTTCCTCATCCCTACCTCACTAGTAGCTGGTAGCCTGAAGGGGTAGTAAGACAATGTACACAAAAAAAAAATTCTGTTCATTTCTGTATAAGAATAACAGCCTGATAACACAATGACTGTTTATACATGTAGGGATGTTCTGTGTGTTTTAGTTTTCCGTGTTCCTTGGAATTATATTCATTCTGGAGATATCAGCTGGTATTGCTGCGTACGTCATGCAAGATGGTTTGAGAGATGTGCTAGAAGGGCGAATGAGGACCATGATGAGCCAATACTCCACGGACAGCCAAGTAGCAGAGACATTTGACTTTATCCAACAAAGAGTAATAAAAAATATTTTCAGTATCCGTGTAAAATACTCTGCCTTTATTGAGCTATGAACACGCTTTGGTGATTGAATGGTTTAAGGCGTCAATCTCGTGTTAGGCTGGCCTGCTGATGATGGGGAAAATGGGATTCAAATCCTGGTCGGATCTTCTGAGGCTGGTTTTTCCTAAATGGTTTTCCACTCTTCCTCAACGTAAATGTGGGTAGATTACCTCTAAAATGCTTTCTTCCTTGACCCTAAGCCATTATAGTAGTTCATATATATTCACTCACAAACAAATTCTGAATATTTGAATGTACTGTCATTGGCAGGAATTTCCTTGGATCAGTAGGCAAGTGGGGTTATGACTTTAAGAAGGAATGCTTTCATGTAAAAAATAAACTTTTCACCACAAATATTTTTGATTCAGACCAGGATTAAGGTCATGGAGTCGGAAGCAATTTTGGGTGGCGTTGGAATTGTTAAAAATGTACCGACACCAACTTCTATTTCAAAATATAAACTTAAAATATTATAGCAATTGTAACCAGTCACCTGCGGTTGAGAATCAGCCTCAACTCATCATCTTCTTCTTACGGTGTCGTCCACGGCAGTCAGTTGTTTCGGTAGAGCATCTCAGGGTTATATAGATAATGGTGGGGGTAGAGGGACACAGCCGATTAAAAAAAAATTGTTTAGCGTAGCATTTTAATTTGAAGTTTTATTTTAACAAATCATTTACATTTTAGTAACAAGGATATTTAATTTAGAAACACGAACTAGTTATGACATGGCTAGAGATAATTATTTAGCCACCTGGTCTACCTCTACTTTCTCCCATCTCGAGACGATCTCTACCCGTTATGATAAGTTAATAGTGAGTACAGGTCTTTCCTCTTTGCGTGCTAACCGGCCAGTGTCGCGTCTGACGCTTTGCTTTCCTTCCACATAAGGTCACAAACAGACGCTAAATAAGAGGCACTGATTGGCCAGGAGTCCGCGCCAAAACCTCCCTCTCCCCTGAAAGACCACACGTGCAAGAACAGATGCATCTCCCAGCTTCCGGGTTCAGCTATTAATACAATGCATGATGCTTAAAATGAAAAGTAAAAGTAATAAATTTGGATGACTTTAATATTTCAACAAAGACTTTAAATAATGAAAAACTATTAGATTAAAAGTTTAAAGGCCTGAAAATGAAGTTAATGAATTGAAATTTAAAACATATATTGCTTACAACTTTGGTTATGATTTACATAACTTATGATTACCATAAAATCCCACACTTTCTTATAATTAACCATTTGATAGTAATAAAGAGAATTAAATTAGGCCTAGATGAATGGAAAAGAACAATGTATTTATCAGTTTAGTACTCTCAGTATCTTGAGTGTATTAATATGTAAACTAAAGGAAAAACTAATATAATTTTATAAATGAAATGGTTGAGAGCTAAGGGCCTGAACTCCTGACCACTTTACACAATATACATGGTAAATATATAATTTTAATTTTATACTTTTTTTTATTCTTTAGGAGTTAGGACCAATATTTGTAATTTGGATTGAAAAATGTATTCAAATATAAATTCACAATGCCAAAGAAGCTTCCCATGAAGTAACCTGAATTGGTGCATTTTACTGCAGTAAAATTGTTATTACTAATTAACATACATTAACAACTTTTGACGGAATAGGTGTCAAAAGTAGAAAATAGAGGTGGAGCCAAAGGATTGGTGTAATGACTCCACAACCCTGATTCAAACTATATTTATTTCTATTTTAGCTTCAATGCTGTGGTTTAGAGTCATTAACAGACTGGGAAGGTGTCACAGTAGAGGACGAAGAACCAGACTACACTCAACTTCCTAGCTCATGCTGTGCTCAGTATGGTACAGGAAATCAGACAGGTTCATGCAAGCTACTGTATGGGAATGGCTGTTTGGCTAGAGTCGAGTTCATTTTGAGTGAGAGCACCGTCATGCTTGCAAGCGCTGCTTTCACCCTCGCTTTACTTCAAGTAAGAATCAATATTTTTTAATATGAGAACATAACCTTACATTGTTAACAATACACCCTGAAACAAAGTTATTTTCTAATGGCTATTAAAGAAAGGGAAAGGAGGAAACACAACAGTATTTATTTGAAGAGAAGATAGAAAATAACTATTGCAAACAAAAGAGTTTTGTGTAGTCAGGATTGAGTTCCAGCCTTTTGGGTAGTCAAATTTATTTGACCTTTCTTGTTGTGACTTACTTTAAAACCACTGCAATAAAACCATATGCTAGTTTAAAATTGTATATTTTATTATTGTTAAAAATTAAGTGTTCCTATGATTAAATTATGACTATTGCAATGCAAAATATTTTCTTTCTAAAACATGTATTCTTATACAAAATTCAATATTTTATTTTGTATGTAATCATTGATTATCAATACTCACAAAACTCATGTTTCTTGTACTTACAGTTATTGGGAGTTGTATTCGCTTGCTCTTTGGGGCGATCCATTCGTTATCAGAAAACGTGGAGAGAGCGTAGACGCTGGGAATTGCGGGAGAGACTCGTCAACAGTTATACCCCAATAGGGCAGACCGATCCCAAGACTACTTATCCTATTATATTCATGTCTGGAAGTAAAGAAGCAGATTGTTAAACTAATTGATGAAAGCACAGCCTGCAATAATTTTGAATGTGGTCAACGAGGGAAAATTAGTTTGCAATGTATTGTTTGCATTGTTGGCCTCTTTACATTTCTACCTAGAGGTCTAAGTTAAAACCACCAGCAGCAGCTTTATAATAACTTCTGAGGTTAAAAGATGTGCTTAGTATTATAGTAAGATAAGGTTTTCTAAATTTTTGAACATATTATTTTTAAAAATGATAAAAATTATTTGCCATTAAATATGTTTTTCATTAATTATTCCTTATATATATAATGTCCCTTTAATAAATGAAGTAATTTTGCAACATTTGTCAACTTGATGTAACAGCTTTTAGCAATTATTTTTCAAATTATAAAAAAGAACAAAATACTATGAATGGACCATAAGAATAATCAATTTAATTTGAATTAAACATCTGCTTGAAATAGGTTTTAAGGAAAACTTGATGTAGTTATGTCAATTAAAAGCTTTACCAAGATTTTTTAAAGCAAACACTAAACCATGTTCAAAACAATAAAGATTAATTTTTGGCTCTACATGTTTATTTTGCCCTTTGCCTTGCCAAAATTGTAGATGCGCCCATGCACAGTTTAGTGGTAGGTCTCTACAAATTAGAACTATGATGCATCAAAAACAATTCAAATGTTATAAAAACCTCACTTTCATGATGTTGGATAAAAACCTGTAATCATTTAAGGTTACGAGGTACTTAAAGCTCTATCCCCCCCCCNCCCCCCCAATTTAAAAAAAAATGTATAAAACATTTTAGAAAATGTTCAAAAAAAATTTTAAATTAAATATATAAGTTAAGATAAGACTTGAAAAGAGAAATTGTGATAAATATTGTTTTAATAATAAGATAATATAAATTGAAAATGTTTTAAAAATGACGTTAAACAATTCAGTAATTAGAGAATTATGCACATTAAAAAAAACAGATTATAAAAACATAAATGTAATAATGAACATAATATAATGTATTAGAAATTAAGTTATAAAAAATCTTAGCAAATATAATAGGTAATTTAAAAGATTTAATATTCAATTATATAATAGTAAATGGAATTGGAATATTGGATTGAGTTTAAATAATATGAAACAAACTAAAAAACCTATAATAGAAAATTAAGAGTACTTACAGGGGTTAGAAAATTAAGTTTAAGAAAAAGATATAATATATGAAATGTCTAAATATCAGTCAATATATAGTAATAATTACATTTGAAAATAAATGTACTTTTATTGATTCACAATCAGCCTACCTATGTGGAACAATATATAAGTCATAAAAAAATGCAGTGAGAAATTTTTAATTTTAACATGACAAATGTTTGAAATTTAAAGAGGTTCAAGTTGTGGTGTGATTTATGTCTGAAAATTAAGATCCCTTGTTTGCAGATAAGGTAGTTGTTTAAGAACCACCTACTAAACTTTAAAAATGTTTCAGTATAATAAATATCAACATATTAAATGATCCAGACTACAGGTTGGAAACAGTCATGGATGTAAAAAAAAGTAAAAGGTTTAAATATTAGGAAAAGGGGATAATACAAACTGAAAAACTTAGTTTATTGTTCAATATTGTATTTTAACCATCTCAAGCTCATACTATACTTAAACAATGAATAATGTTTCCTTCACTTGATTTTTAAGCTAATTATTCAGAGTTTAGGAAAGCTCGTCCCCCAAATATATTAGGTAACTTACATATCAAAATGGTTACTAATGACACCATGTAGGCCTCTGTATTCCATATTGTGTGTTAATAGAATCCATCCACCTTTTTACCTCTATACTCTCAGTTTACTACAAAAACTATATATACAATATACCAATGTACACACAGTGACTATAATCCTAAAAAAAAGAATTAATTTATTTGTAGACTCTAGTTTTAGAATAGCTATAAGCAAATTAAAAAGTTTTATATTTTATTATAAAGGATAGTTTTAAGTCAACACTCCAGCATTTGCCAAAGAGATAATATGGAAAAACACATATAAGGCCTCACAGAAAAACAAATTCCCTTGCAGTTGATGAGAAGCGAGCCACAGTTACTCATGACACTGCTAATGCCAAACATTAATCTGGTGGAAAATTTAAAATAATTTTAGAAGGCAGTATTCATTAATTAATCTTTATTATTACGGTTATTGCCTGGCTAGCTTAACCTAACCTTTCATTCACATATGAATTAAAATTTTGATTAATATTGATAAAATAAGTTAAACTTTTAAATAATATTGATAAACTAAATGATTTAATGATGTTTTGACACTGTGTCCTACTACCTGTTCAGGCTATACACATAGGTACTAATTACACCAATGAGGTAGGGATAAGGAAGGTTGAATTCAGAAGAAGTGTACCCACATTAGCATGGAGGAAGAGTGGAAAACCATTTTGTAAAACCCACCCTCAGTAGGCCTACATCTGAACCAGATTCAAACCTTGATCTTCTTGTCATCAGCAGTCAAGTCTAACACGAGAGTGACACATTAGACCATGTGACCACTAAAGCAGGTAATTTAATGTTAATAGGAAAAGTTCACGCTATAAAACACAAAGAATCACGGGTCAACATTATAGCACAAAAAATTATGGCTCAACATGCAAGTTAGTCGATATTTATGTTTCGACGTTTTTTTTTACTATTTTAGTGAGTTTTGTTTTAACTAAGTATTTATATAATTATTCAAAATTAACAAACTTTATAAATCCTTGTTTCATTCAATATGCCATCATCTTAAATGTATAGTAGTTATAAGAAAATAGACATAAGGGTATATTGTGGTAATATTTTTTATTTTATTTTTTATTAGAGGTATTTAACGTAAACTTATGAAACAATTAATTATATCAGCATATGAGAATTTCTTTTCACAAGGGCAAAAGGGCATACTAATTTTGCCAGGAAAGGTATTTTCACATACATTCCAAGGTTCTTTAACATGCCACAATCAACATGGGACCGGCGGCTTTATTTACTTACTCTTCAAAGAAGTTGTGCTATAGATTTTTATCGCTCAAGAAAAATTCGTCGGCCATCTCTGTATATTTTGATAAAACAAATACAATTACTTTATATTCTCTATATAAAAATTGCCTTATTCTTATATGGTAGTCATTATTTTGTAGTAAAAGTGAAAAAACTTACAAAATAAACTTATAAATTGAAATTATTTCATAACCACATAATATGATAACATTTTTATAGCGGTAGGTTACAAAAAAATGTATGAAATTTAGTAGAATATTTATATTATAAACAATCAACGATAGGTTTGATGACGCTTGCAGTGTTGGTGTAGAGGCTATTTGTCTTGACTATAAACTAATACGCTCGTTGACTCACAACCAAGTTCAGTCAATTTATGACTTATAACATTAGGCCTACATACAACTTAATGACCATAATCCTGTTGGACACTATCCTTTTTATTTTATTTTTTGCTTTATATCTTGCTAGTAATTTGTATAATTTATGTTTGGGCTAGTTACACTAGTTGAGTAGAGATGCAGAAGGTAGAGAGATTAGAGTAAATGTACCCACATTTGTATGAAAAGTGGGAAGCTATTTAGAAAAACCACTCTCAGTACACTCAACTAGGATTTGAACCTTAGCTATGCTTTCACCGACAAACTAGACCATAACATATTAATTATTTTGATTAAATAGCTTAACTATTGTATTAACTTGTTGATTATGGTTATAGCCACATTTAAATATCATATTCGATACATTGAAAAACATAATACCTGGACACAAGAATAAACCTGGGACTAATGGCACACTAAGCCAAAAGTTCCGGGTTCAATACATGCGTCCATGTTATCATTTTTCACTCAGTGGATTTTTTTTTATTAAACTCTGTTATAACTGATATTAGACACATAAAAACGACAGCCTTCTATATTCTGAGACTAGGCTATTCAATTCATACTTTAGAAAATATGAATTCCTCAAATCACTTATTTCACAAGGTATCATTCCACCATACTCTTGATAATTTCCTGAAATGCTTAAACTTCAGAGGAAGCATACATTTCAGTCCACAAAAATCTTGAGCTACGGTGGGATATTTCTTTATTTCCTTTATCAAATACGAATTGAAGGCCTATATCTTTTAGTGATATAACAAAAATCAAACTATCACACTTAACTTAATTTAACCCTTGTGAAATAACTCAATTAACAAACACAACTAAAACATATTAATACAATAGCTACAGAAAGGCCAACTTAAAAAACAATAAAACACCAACACATTTATCTTATTTAATCATTATAATTTTATAAAATCTTCCCTTTTGTTTATAGTAAAACACTAACCCAACCTAGCTTAACCTAACCTTCCAAAACTATTAAAGTTCAATTAAAATAACATTTGGGATGGATTATTCCGTTTAGAGACCTGTTATTTCTACGCAAAGTTGTCATGGGTGGATATTCTGATTAAAGTTGTTACTGTGATGCCATGAATCTAATAGGCTATATATTTTCATCTAGTAGGAAACAATTTTGTATTGAATGTAATTAATAACAAAATTTGGTAGGGCTAATATTTTTTTAAATGTAGTTTCTCAAATTAAATTGTAAGCGTTCTCTAACCACAGTAGCAAATGCAAACTTACTGTACACATTGTTATCAGTGCTATAGGCCTGATTATCTACTTTAAATGTTAGGTTTCAGTAAGAAATGAATAATTTATGCAGCTTGAAGAGGGTTTGGTGGCCTAATTAATAGCTTAGAGGCCTATTTTATTCACAACGTGTATGCATCTAAACAACCATTTTAGTGTACTAGCCTAGTCTAGTGCTGTTAGCTACATTAAAAATTGATACAAGTATTTATTGGTACATCAGAGTATATATTTACACAAACGAATAAACATTTAGCCAGGCCGCATGGTCTAAGGAGCTACTTTCGCAACAGACTAGACTGCAGATAACAGGGAGTTTGAGGTTGAGATCTTTGCGGGTGAACTGAAGGTTGTTTTTCCAAAGTGGTTTTCCCCACGGCTTCCTCGCAAATGCAATTACACTTCCTATAAATAGTACCTTCCTAATTCATAAAAACCATTAGAGTAATTAGTACAGAAGTGTATAACCCAAACGGAAAAAAAGAAGCGGTGTTAAAAATGAACATTTAAACACTTGGTGCTATTCCTTGAAACTAGTAGAAGAATTTTTAAGTTCACCTTAAGGAAATATGTCAAATTAATGTCCAATCATATCAATTAATATATTTGGAGGAAAATTAAATTAAACGGGTCACGACAAATTTTCTCTTTTATAAGATAGCTTTGACATTCTCATAAAAAAAAGCTTGTTCACTAATTTTGAGTCAAATTAATTTAAAGACTAACCTTTAAAACTAAAAAAACCACATTAACTATCAGAGATGAAACCATTGAACAAAAAGATAGTGTAATTTATTATATAAGTAAAAGTGTTAAGTAAAACAGAATAATTTAACATTAAATAAAATATAGCAACACGCAGATAGGATAAAAGGTATCCATAAACCCAACCGATAAACAGTTGTATCACAACATAAGAAATTAAAAAGTAACTAAGAGTAAAGCTAGTTCTAAGACAAAACATAGAGGGCGAGAAACTCAAAATGACAATCAAGAAGACTAAAATTATATGTAAATCCTAATAATAAAATAAAATAGTGTGTATATATAAATATAGATAATTATAAAACTTCAAAAAATATTATATTATATTAGAATCGTTTTTCAATTTAATTTAATTAGTTGAAATATTACACCATAGAGAGGTACAGAACATGGTTCTCGAGTTCCACGAACTCCCTGATACATAGCCACGCACTTGATTTTATACCTA
Organism: Timema poppense; assembly: GCA_902141375.1. Taxonomy (NCBI): domain Eukaryota; kingdom Metazoa; phylum Arthropoda; class Insecta; order Phasmatodea; family Timematidae; genus Timema; species Timema poppense. The sequence goes on along the minus strand of CABFOV010000003.1, from coordinate 698,778 downwards.
ATTTTTATAAAATGTATTTATTAATTGCAATCAAAGTGTTTAATACCTTCAATTAACCTACTATGGAACTGTTAAATTCACCACCAAAAATAATGCCAGAATATTTAAACTATGTAAGTACAAAGCTTATGTAATTGTTCCCATTGGTGAAAAGGATCTTGTAAAGTGTTAAAGTGTTCGATTGTCAATTTAGTATGACAGTGTTTGAAAGTGTGAACTATGGAAGGGGACTCGGATTTGAAAACTGTTCCCTCACAACAAAGCTTGGGGAAGGGACCTGAGACAAGTAGCAGGGCTAGTTAAGGTAGTTCAGTGGGATGTAGCAGTGCCGATCACCTTTCTCAATGCTGTGCTCTCGACCGATTATTCGCAGTTTCGTTTGGAGCCCTCACTTTTGCAGAAAAGCAGCAAGTAATAATGAAAGGTAGGCCAACTCCAGACATTTCTGCTAAAACAAAAATGAAAAAAAACTATACACGTCATTTCAAAACAGAATATTATACTTCTTCAAAATGGTTAACTGCATGCAAATCAAGAAACAGGCCGTATGGTTGGCCTTGTGTGTTGCTCGAAACAAATCAGGGAGTGTGTAATAATAACGAATTTTGTGATATCAGCAATTTTCACAAAGCCAAGATGCGCCATGAAAAGACTCACTCAAACCTATCCGCAATAACTAAATCAAAAACTTTCGGGAAAACCAGAATAGATTTTCAACTGAGTGACCAAAAAAGGTTAGACGTTTTAAAACATAATGCAGAGGTTGATTCAAACCGGGAACTAATGAAACGATTAATTGATGTGTGCTGTTTTTTGGCTAAGCAAGAGCTGCCATTCAGAAGTCACGACGAGCGGGAAGATTCCCTTAACCGGGGAAACTACATTGAACTAATGCAGTTACTTTCTAAATGCGATAGTAAACTGGATTTTCATCTCCAGAGTAGGGAAGCGTTTAAAGGAACCTCCAATAAAATTCAAAACGACATCATTGAATGTGCTGGTGATGTAATTTTGGATAAGATTAAGTCGGAAATAAATGATGCATTTTTTCTAGCAATAATGTTGGATGAAACTATGGACATTGTAAAGCTCTCTCAACTTTCAACAGTCCTTCGATATGTGAAATATGGCCAAATATATGAAAGATTTATTGGTTTTTTAGATGTCAGCAGTGATCGCACTGCTATTATTTTAAGTGAGCATGTTTTTCGAATCCTTTCGAGTTTCAATTGTGAGCAAAAACTTGTAGCACAAGCGTATGATGGAGCCGCTACATTTTCTGTACATCTAAATGGTGAACAAATGCTTGTGAAAAAGAGGTGCCCAGGTAGCACTCTTCATCCACTGTTATGCTCACATACTCAATCTATTTCTTTCACAGTCTGCGAATCATATAACAGAATGCAAGATATTTTTTAAGACATTAAATGGCATTCCAAATTTCTTTTCACATTCAACGACACGCATTAACGCTCTTAATCAATCTGAGGTAAAGAAGCGGTTTCCAACAGTTGTCAATACAAGGTGGAATTATAATTCCAGAATTGTGAATACGGTGAATGAAAATAAAACAGAACTCATACAGTTTTTTGAGAATATTGCTGAAAATCCAGATAGTTGGGATACTGATGCTTTCGTGACTGCTAAAGGGTATGCGTCATCATTGAGAGATTTCGATTTCGCCTTTCTACTGAAGGTTTTCAGCAACATTTTTTCTCTCGCCGACACATTATTCAAAATTCTTCAAACCAAAACTTTCTATGTGAAATACTGCACCGATAAAGTAAAAGAGACGATTTCTCACCTCAAAGATGCTAGAAACGACTTTAAAGAGACGTATAGAAAATTAGAAGATAATGACAACGTGGAAGCTCCTAAGAAGAGACGTAGAGAGGATGGCTCATTGAATACAAGACATAAATATGTGCGTCTTTATAATGAAATTATTGACACCATGGTTGGACAAATGGAGCTGAGGTTTCAAGATCTTAATGAGCTGCAATTTATTGAGCTGCTAGATCCAAAAAAATTTCAAAGCTTCAAATATCGATTTCCTGAAAGTTTATTTTTGTCACTTAAGTCAAGCTATGGTAGTCTTTTCAATTTTGGCAATTTTCAGAGTGAATTAGTGTCAGTTTACAGACTATCAGACTTTTCAGATAAGACTGTGACTGAAATTATGAAGTTCCTGGAAGAAACAGACTTAGCAAAATAAGCGTTCCAAGAAACATATAAATTGTGTTGTTTGATATCAACAATACCAGTAAGCACATCCACTGTTGAGCGCACCTTCTCTTGTTTGAAACGTATTAAGACGACTGTGCGTAGCACCCAGTGTGAGAATAGGCTCTCCACATTTTCTCTGTTGTCAGTCGAAAAAGGCTTGCTAGATGACCTGCAGAGTCAAAAATCATTCTACGACGCTGTTATCGACAAATTCATTCAGAAAGGTGACAGAAGGATTGCACTAATATACCAATAAAGGTAAGATTCAACTATTAATTTTTTATTTAATTGTTTAATTATTTATGTGTTTATTTTTTCCCCATGTTTTGGTTTTATTTATGTATTTGTTTGTTTATTCCATGTCTATATATTGTGAATCAGTTGGAGGGAGATAAATTGCCTACCCTATGACCTGTAAAAGTGTATTTGTTAAGTTAACATATTGTACATTATATAGAGAGTATTCCTCTTTAACCCCATAATGAAAGGTGTCTTCAAACCTAGTCCTTTTTTAGAAAAGTCACCACACGCCACTGGTGGGGGTGTAGAAAAGGTAAGCGTAGTTTTATGAAGAGATAATGGACATAAACCTCATTAAGTTTATATAATATAATCTTGTAAATGTGCCTCACAAAATTTAACAAATTGTTCGTTAAGAATCTACCAATATATAAATATTTTGGCGGACCACTTGGAAGATTTCGCGAACCCCCTGGAGGTTTGGGAACCAATGCTTGTTACAGTGATCCACTCTAATTTTATGATTTGTGGCTTTTTGCGAGAAAAACTCTTCACAATATTCATATTTAATTTGTCTGGTTCAACTTCAACCAAATACCTTATGAAACTAATACGGGACAATAGGCTACTTTTAGTGTGAAAACGCGAGGGTGCTGTACTCTCACAGCCCGGTGTTGCGAATCGTCTGAGTTAACATAGACTGCAATCGTTAAATTAGGTAAATGATTTAAAAATTAAATTTTCTGATAGAATTATAATTACTATCTCAAATCATATGGCTGGTGATATCTGTGCGTTATATAATTGCTACATTCACAGCATTTCAAACTGCTCTAAATCGTACGAAACTTGGGAATCCTTGACGACAATGCGATGAGGCTTTTTGGAGCTGCAATATAGGCTTAGCTCTTTAAAAACAATTAAATTTCAAGAGTAATTTACTCATCTTTAAAGGATTCTGGTTTATAAAAATTTCCCCAAACTGTTGAAAGTTTGGTCACAAAGCCTTTATTATGTATGACGATATTAAATCATTAATTTCTCACCACACATCTGGGCCACAAATTGTACATGCCTAGTATAACTGTATCAGGCGTCTCACTCCAAGGCCGTAGCCAGCCAATAATTTCAACAGGGGTTTGGTGGAGGCTAGAAAAAATTATAAATATTAAACATCTCTAGAAGCTATCTGAAATGTTTTTTATGGCAACATAACCCCCTAACTACCGAAAGTTAAGAACACTTTTAAATATAAACACCTCTAGAAGCTATCTGAAGCGCTTTTTACGGTGACACAGCCTCCTAATTTGTACTTGTGCCTTAATTTGATATGGTTTGAACTATAAATAAAGCCATAAGTATTTGTTCATTAAATTTAGGGGTTTTGAAACCCCTCCTACCACCACCACCACCACCACCATCTACGGCCTTGTCTCACTCGCAGTAGACTGGTCCACCGTTAATGAGAATACTGGGATTATAATCCCAGAATGAACTGTGTGTTATTTTTCCTAATCAGTTCTTCAATCTCCCTCCATGCAAATGCTGGTGTATTCCCTCTAAATTTAACATTTCTTACCATTCACCTCGGTGGCGTAGTTGGCTAACACGCTTGTTTCGTGTTGCGCTAGACTACTGAGAATAGGGAAATCGAATCTTGCCCGGATGGATTGGGGGTGGTTTTTCCTAAATGGTTTTCCACTCTATCTTCACGCAAATGCGGGTTCGCTTCCTCTAAATTAAAACTTTTTAATTCCTAGCCCATTAGCGTAATTGGTACTTAAGCTTATAATACAAACAGGTAGTAAGACGCGGTGCTAAATAAAAAACATTTCTCATTTCTAGCATGTTAGCATACATAGCTCATAACAAATAAGACAGAACAGGTAATGAGATATGGTGAAATAATACAATTTAGTAAAATGTTTTAAACTTGCGAAATTTAAACTCTCCCCAAAATTAAATTCTCTCTACACCTATGACTTTATCTAAAATGAGTTTAGTGATGATATAAATTAACTAGCGAGGAGGTAAATCCCCTATTACCAACCTTTAAATCATGTCCACAATTCTATACCAGACAGTTTTACAATTAAAATTAAGTTGTGTCAAATGCAAACAATCTTTAGTGGAAAATTCATCTGTCCAGTTCTGAAAATTTAAAAATTCATGAAGGTAGAAAAAAAAATCAAAATCGCCCCCTTTATCTAAGTGTAGGGATTCATTTCCCCTACCAACAATCATAACGATTTGTTGATATGTATAGTTGTGTAAGTATCCTTTTTCTATGGTAAGTAGAGAAGATAATGTTCTAAAAAAAATCTTAAATGGGCAATACTAATAATTTTTAAGGGGGCCTGGGACTCAGTATAAGGCCCGGGTCTACAAACAAAATAGAAATAATGCCTATAAAATATCTTACAAAATTTCACATTATTTTGAACTGCTAGGTGGGAATAAATCCTCACAAACTGCTCCTTTGTTAAAATAAACAAAATTATACATGGGACAGCCCAATTAACTTTATTTGTACTTGTTTTAATAACTTTTTAAACTGACATTGACAGTAAAACATTAATAAATTAAACTATTTTAATATAATGACTGATATTTATGTGTCAAACTAGCCCTTTGGAAATGTACTCTGTTATAATTAACTTGTTATTTGTGGAACTTTAGTTTCGCGGTCATTATGCAACCCCGCATCGCTTGGTAGCAGCAATCTATTTCTTCGCACTCGCGCCTGTGTTATTACTATATTATTATAGTACATTTCAGAAGGTATTTTCTTTAACAGTAAACGAAGTTTGTTGTCTTTCAGCAATTATTATTCTCGAGATTTAAGTGTTTAAATGATTCGCGGAGAATATTCCTAATGCACTACATATTTAATTAACTTTTGAATTATCTTAAAACTGAGAAATGGACTCATCGATTGAATTAATTCGCGACCATGGCAGGAAAAGTGGTAAACAATATCGACGAGAACAACGAGAAAATTTGTTAAACCATAACAGGGGCACCCTTGGTATACTAGCGTTCAAAGATACATCACCTCAAGAAGTTAAGGGTTTGGCAGAAAAGTTAAAACACAAAGGTAAACTAAAACACCAAGATCTTGCTGATCTTAAACAAGCTTTGATTCAACACGAAGACAACATAGAAGCATTCTTTGGTGTTGATGGTGCTTTAAATGGTCTTGTTCGAGAATTGTCAGGTAACAATATAGGCCCAGGCTACTAATATCTTTACTATATATAGTAGAACCTTTTTAATTCAACGTCCAAGGAACACTCTTTTTTTAATATCCAAAACTCGAATTGACCATTTTCATGAGTACCTATCTAGGCAGCTCATACACAAATCACTAAATTCAAAATATACTTAGGCCTACATAATATAATTTCACACATTTTATATAGGGCCTAATGATATATAAAAAAACACAATAAAAGCATATATAAAAAACAATAAAATTTCAAGCACAAAATATAAACACTTGGAAAAATGATTATATAAGCCTATCTTTGTATATTATAAAATGTTAAATATTTTAAATATATAAATGAGTGCAGAAAAGGAGACAAGGCTTTTTATATTTAATCTTGTATTGTATACTTTATAGTTAAATAAAGAAACAACTAACTTCAAACATAACATGGTGTCAGAAGGAAACAGTGCATTTGTTAAAATAGTTTTCAATGACCTGGCGGTCTAATGGTAAGGTGTCAGACTTCTATGCTGAGGGTCCAGGGTTCAATCCTAGGTCCCGGCAAAGATTTATCTGATTGCAAAACCCTTCCTTCACCTCTGACAAGACGTGTATTACTAAAATAGCCATTCTACTGAATTTGATTGGTGAAGATGGACTTGAAGTCAACAATACAGTTAAGTATACAACAAGAGAAGATAAGGATAAACTTGAAACAATTCTGAAAAATTTGAAGCCCATTGTCTACCATTAAATAATGTAATTTTTGAATCATATAAATTCTTCGATGTCTACCAGAAAGAAGGACAAACGTTTGACAGGTTTCTAACAGAATTACAAACCTCTATATCTGCATACAAATTCAAGGAATAAGATTCTCTCATAAGGGACAGGATCATCTTTGGGAATCCAAGATAATAATCTTCAAGAATGCATGCTTCGAGAGCCGGACTTAACCCTAAAGAAGGCTGCAGAGTTCTGCAGAGCCGCTGAAGTCGGTGGACTACAGGTGAAAGCCCTTCAGGAAAAAAGTGTAGAATCAGTGAAGATGCATAATAAAAGTGTCAAAGCTCTAAAAAGGCCAAGTGGAAGTGTTCAAAGTTATGAATGTAAAAAATGTGGTTACACAGACAAACCCAGAGCTGGTCCAGCATTTAGGCAGGTAGATTCTAAATGTAAGCAATTGAATCATTTTGCTAAGCTATGCAATTTTAGACCTAGACATAGGCAGGTACACGAAGTGCTAGAAGTTGACCCAATTAATGTAATATAAAATAATCATATATCTAATGGAGACTGGAAAAATGAAGCAGGCCCTAGGCTAGAAAGTACATTTTCTAATCATTTGTTTATTGATAAAATTCAGACAGGCCTAACTAATATTGACAACTTAGAACTAAATTAAATAAAACATATTTTTATATACTTACTAAACAATTGAATGAAAAGTCACAGGGTATTGCTCAGCCATATTGCTGAAGAATGCCTCAGTTTTGTCAACTTTGGTTTGTGCATCCATTCACATAAATCTATCAATGTGTTCAAATATAAGATATATCACTTCTAAGCGCTCATGTACTAAAACCCTTAATTGTTGACCAATACCTACCCTTCCACTTTGTTCATGCATGTACCAGTAATGGGAACAACAAAATGGTTCTTATGGTTTACGGTACCTACAGTGGACTTGTGCCTTGTGGTGACATTCCAGGCTGGCAGATATAATTATTCCAAGACACTTAACAATTATTATTATTATTATTATTATTATTATTATTAGCACCGCGTCTTACTACCCGTTCAGGTTATACGCACTTACGCTAATGTGTAATGGTAGGGTGATTGTGAGATTAAATGAAGGACCTACAGTTTAACGTGGAATCCGAACCACGGTGGAGACCTGGCATTCCTCACATTCACAAGATGTCTTGTCAGAGGTGAAGGAAGGGTTTGGTAATCAGATAAATCTTTGCCGGGACTGAGGATTGAACCCCGGCCGCCAGCATAGAAGTCTGACACCCTACCCCTAGACCGCCAGGTCACCCCTTAACAAGTATTAAATGAGGTATAAACCTACCCATATAATTCTTTATTTTAATGAATAAAGATTTGTCAATCTGAACTACAATTATTTCATATCAACTAAAGAGAAAATATTCCTCATTTTGTGACCATTTCCAGGAACAAATATTTGAGGAAAATCTGTAAAATTGTATGACTGGAGCGCTATGAAAATTAAACAATTGATGAACAGCAAAGCTTGATACTTGACAACACCAAAACCACTACCGGTAAATAAAAACAATACTGTATATATAGATAGGGTGGATGAATTTTCTCAAAAAAATATATGCCTTTACACAGGAATTTTACTTTTCTACAGTGGGAACACCTTAAACAAAAACCCAATTCAAACTTCAAAACTCTATTCAGACGTAATAAGCTTCTGCAAAGACTAGATAGGCCTAAACCTAAATTTTATCTTTTTCTGTAACAAACCATGTTATTATTAGTTTTGGTTCAAAATTGAATACCTTTTGAACATATTCTAATGACATAACATGAAGTAAACTTTCACATGTTTCTCGCATTATTACTAAAGTGTAAAATTGGAGTAAAGCATGCATTAAACACCTACAGGTACAGTACATTAATCAAATACTAAACAAACCTCATAATTAATATTATAAGGCTACAAAATTTAAATAGGCCTAACTATTACGGTGTAAACCAATAACTTAATCTAACCATTCTAACCTTCCATAATTTATTTATTACTAACGTTTCATGTGTAACTAAACTAAAATCTTTAACAATAGTGACCAATACTCACTTCGGGGGCTGCATTATCTAAGACACTACTCTCTCAATAGACTAGACTGCTTAAGACAAGATCAGGGTTTGATCCCGATTGAGTGCACTGAGGGTGGTTTTTCCTATATGGTTTACAGCTCTCCCTCCACACATGTGAGTTAACTGTATCAAAATCAAACCTTCCTAATCCCTAACATGTTAATGTAATTAGAACATAGGCATACAACTCGAACATGATAAATGTGGTTCTAAAAAAATAATGATCAAATAAAATGTCTAATGGTGTTGGTTAAAGATGTCATATCGTAAGGGATCATGTGTCAAACCCAATGTCTAGTCTGGACTTAGATTTTATGAGTTGTCCAAATGACGGGTTCTTAAACTTTAGGTTTTTGTGAGTCCTTTTCGTAAGACAAAGCTATTAGTGACCACAGGCAATAATGATTACATTTTTAATTTATATTAGTTATTTAACCTGCACTCTCTGAACTGGCTGATTATATCAGCACACGGCCTATAAACTAACTTAAATCAAGAAAAGACACAGCAAACAGCCCCTGGCCGTTAATTCATCACTGCAAGTCTTATACTTTGACCTTAAAGTGCCTAAAAGTTCCGTTTTTTTTAGTTCCTAGGTTCCTAAAGTCCCTAAAAATGAGTAAATGATCTTTTTTAATAACGCCGTGATCGTGTGCAGATTGTAAAATTAGGATTGAAAATTGAAATAGATGAAAGTACAGTGCTACAAAATTATGTATTAGTACTTAAAAATCCTCTGATGAAAGCTGAATTTCTTTTCATCATCTCAAGTGGGCTGCTAAGATGTTTTTGTGACCCATAAAATCTTTTTTGAGATCCCTTCAGGGGATGCGACCCACAGCTTAAGAATCTGTGGTCTTAATGTTGTAAAAATAAACCAAATAAATATAATTATTGTATCATTTGATTCACCATTTCCATGCGAGTATAACAATAGTGTTAGAATTTTAATGATTTGTTATCATATTATATACATAAAAAGCTGTCTTATATCAACTGGTTTTGCGCACCTTTCCAGACCAAACTGCGATAACGAGTGGCTCAAGCCTCAAATCCAGGTTGGGACAACTCCTGAATAGCTCAGGGGTAGGAGGGCATTGCCATACTAAGCCGAAGGTCCCAGGTTTGATTCCCGTGTCCAGGTGTAATTTTTCTATTTTCAAAATATGATATCTAGGTAGAGAATTCCTCTCTTTCCTCTCAAATAATAGCTTCGGCTATTTGATTCTTAATATGCAATCCTGTACAATTATAATAATAACTATACAAGGGGCGGTAATAAGCCAACTACTTAGTCGAAGATGGCTGCGTTATCCGATAGCTCGTGAATAAAGCCAATGATTTCCACACATCCATCATAGACTCTGCCTTAAAATATGAGTAGAGAATGACCCTGGGCACGGGACGACTCCTGGATAGCTCAGTGGTAGAGCATTGGTGTACTAAGCCAAAGGTCCCGGGTTTGATCCCTGTGTCCATGTGTCATTTTTAAATTTTCAGAATATGATATCTAGATGGAGAATTACTCAATAAAAAGTACAAATAATAGCTTCGGCTATTTGATTATTGGGTGGCTTTTCCTAAATGTTTTACCATTCTCCCTTCACACAAAGACAGATATAGGCCTACTTCCTCTAAATTCAACCATCACTAATACAGTAGCATAATTAGTAGAAACCTATAGGATGTAAAAGTGAAGAAAGTAGATCCTTTTTGTTTGCGCATACAATTTGAGTAGTCACTGTCTAGTCCAAAAAACCATTCATAATTAATGGTTAGTGAATTATTAAATTAGTATTGGTACCAGTATATTGTGATATTGACATGTCTGGAGTTATACATGCTCTTTTATTCTTAAAACTCTTAATGTTTCTCTTTTTCACACATCCATCAACAACACTTGCTCACATATTACATGGCCTACCCCTTCCTTTTGATCCACACACTCTACCTTCATATATTCACTTCTTCACTTAATCTACACTCATCCTCTTAACATGCCCAAATCAACAATTGAGGTAAGACACTTCTTTCACATTGACTTATTTGATTCCCTTTCAAACCGCACTCCTTCAGCGCCCATTTGTTACTGACTTTGTCCATACAAGTTTTTCCACATACATCTCATATCTCATTCCAACTACATTCACCTTGTTCGTGTGTTTTTCCTGCCAAACTCACACTTCACATCCATAAAATAATGTTGTCATTAGCACATTTTAATATACTGCCATCGTTGCCTCTTTCACTACTTCATTATTAGCAATAGTCCACATCCAACTACTCTCCTTTATGCATTCACCTTTCTGTTGATTTCACCATCAATTATTCCATTTTTAAAGAACATTCTGCCCAGATACACAAAAATCATTTACTTGTTCTAACAGTTTTCCTTTTATACTAAGTTAACATTCATTTCCAGATCAGTCCATATACATAATTATCACCTTAGTTTTGGAAACATTTATGCAAAGATCCATTCTGCCTGTCATCACATTCAAATGATTTAATACATTCTGCAAGCTTCTTTCATTCTCAGCCATAAATACGGTGTCATTTGTATATAGCTGCACTCCTACATTCATATTGTCCATTTGTACACCAACTGCTTCTTCAAAAGCATCCCTCATACACTTATCCATGGATACATTAAACAACCCAGTATACATAACACAACCTTGTCTAACACCCTACTTAATTTCCAAACCATTTGCTCAAAGCTCCATCCATCCTATTGCAAGCTTTACTTCCATAATACAACACCATAATTGGATTTACTAATCATTCATCCACACCATAGTCTCAGAACATTTCATAACATACCTTCTCTTCATCTGATTGTATGCTTTCTTCAGATCAACAAATGCACAATAAACGTTCTTCCCTACTGCCTTACATTTCTCACTCATTTGTTGCAATGTAAACATCTGGCCAACACAACCTCTAACTGGCATGAAACCACATTGCACACGCTATATCTTGTTCACATTTTTTCACACACCTTCTCAATTAAAACTTTGCCTGAATAGTCAACAAAATGATTGCCCTATAATTCTTACATTTACTCTTACTAATATTGCCTTTGTACAAAGGAACGATGACAGCATTCTTCCATTCTTTATAAATCATCATTATTATTTAAAATAAAAATGCAATATATTTTATTGTATAGCTACTCACTAACTTGTTTCTACAAACTTTTATCCATGCCAAATAACTATTTGTTTTTAGTTTAATACTACTCCCATACTTGATTGTGATTGGCTGAATGCAAGTCAAATTAACTACATATATTTCTAATAGATATACAATGGCCATTTACTTCCAACATTTGGGTCTGATGATTTTGATATCCTAAGTGGCTTGTTTGTGCTATTGTAGACAGACTATTGTGAGTTTGTGTCCTACCAGTGGTACAATTGATTGTAAACAAGCCATCCTGAGCATTCACAAATGTTGTAGGTCTTTGCAAAATACAGACAGTAGGCTGATTTTCAAGCAGGCCTAAATTTGATCAAAGTTTACCCACTCAAACATTTAAAAACATTTGTTCAAATGATTATTTTGAGAAGATTACCAATATTTTTTTATGATTTAATATGAGATAAGATTTGGACAAGAAAAGGTGATAAATATTTATTAGTTATTAAGTTTACAAAAATTGTGAATCAATATTAAGAAATAAATTATTATAAACAGAAAATAAATAAACAGATTGAAGAAAAATATGACACATCTAAAATGACATGGTAAAAATTAAAAAAAACTTTTAATTAATTTTATAACTAATAAAACTAAATAGCCCAAGTAAAATAAAAATGAATAAGTTTTTTAGCACTGTGGCTTACTACCCTTTCAGGTTGTACGCCAATGCACTAATTACTCTAATGTGTTAAGAATGAGGTAGGTTGAATTTAGAGGAAGTGTACCTGCATCTGTATGGAGGGAGAGTGGAAAACCACTTAAGAAAATCCATTCTCCATACACTCGACCAGAATTTGAACCCCGATCTTCTCATCATTGGCAGTTTTGTCTTTTGCGAGAGTGGCTCCTTAGAGTTAAGATCACGCGGCCACCAAAGCAATATGAAGAAGTTAAACTTATTGTTTACTATCCACAGAATGTATTATTTCATATAGCCTTAACCCTTGTGATTTATTCAAATAATTTTATGTATTAAATTATGTATTTATTTATAAGTTTAAATAATTAATTTTTCTTTTACTTATTTCATTTTATTACTATTCTAAAAACCCTTTCACATTGTCTCTGTATTGAAAGTTTTTTAATTTGTTTTATGTAATTTTAACCTGTTTTAATAATTTCCGGTTTCTTATATTTTTTTCTGAATGTTGATTCACAATTTTTGTAGCCTTAACACCAAACTAATAAACATTACATTTTCTTATCTAAGTCTTATCTCATATTAATTACTTTCTTTATGTCGATTGTTTTTAGAATGTTTAGTGAGTGATTTAACATAATTATAATGTTTGTATGTTTACAGGGACTAACGCATCTCATCAAATTGCAGCTGCAAATTGCTGCTGTAATTTGGCTTTAGGTGGTCACACATACTGTCGACGAGTAACTAAAGCGGCGGCACCATACCTTATTTCACATCTAGAGAGTCTTAACAATTTAATGTTGGTGAGAAACTCAATATTGATACTTGTCTATGACTAAAGTTCAAATTTTGATCATTAACAAGTTTTTAATTTGTCTTGAACATTTTACAGGAAACTTGTGCTTGGACTATTGGCAACTTGGCATGTGGAGACCAGAAGTCTTGGACTATCCTACATGCCCAAGGAGCTCTCCATAAGTTATTAAACTTGTTAAAGTCAGCCGATCAAAATATAGTGTGTGCTGCTATTTATGCACTTACTCGTTATGTCAATGCTGGATTTAACTTTCTTTCGTGAGTGTTGTATCCATCTTCTTCTTTTTTTTAACATTAGCTAGTAGTATGCGTTACATGTGTCAAAAGGTAAATGGGTCAGCAGTTGGTTTGAAATTAATAGTTAAAATAATGTCCTTTAGGCCTAATTGGTTAATTGGTGTCTCAGATCCATGCTGAGGATGAAACTATCTTTAAAAGAAAGGGGGGATCAGTCAAAATGATATACATCTTAATGTACAGCTATTTTATTTCTCATATGAGTATATTTTCAAATTATTTTGATATTTGGGATTAGACGGGTTTTTTAGCTTTGTGTATTACTACTTGTGCCGGCTATGCATATTTTAATAATGCTAACGGCTAGGAATTAGAAAGATAAAATTTAGAAGAAATCTTGCTCACCAAAATGTAAAAAACATTTGACAGTCTAAAGTTGTATGTAAGTTTCAACTTTGAACCAACAAGATTCTAACTCAAGAGATTGGTAATCCTATTTTAGGTAGACCTATGCTGAACGTCTCTTATTAGATTAATTATTGATAAGGTTCACAATGTGAATGTTTTTAAGTTTATCCACAAAGTTACATATCAAAATGTAATTTTAAAGGTTTGTCGTGATACATTGTGACATGCATGTATTTTTTCACTTTGCTACCCATTTGGTCTATATAGATTCTAACAATACTAATAGGTCAAGAATAAGGAAGGTATTACTTAGAGGAAATATACCCACATCTGTGTGGAAGTAAACCTGAGCACCGTTTGTGAAAAAACACCCTCAGTACACCCAAACACCAACCTCCTCAACAACGGTAAACCAGATCTAAACTCAAATAAATACATCTATTTTGATTTTAGGCCAGAAGAACGAAGAACACTTGCCACCTGCACCCACAATCTTCTTTCAGGGGAACAGGAATCTCATTGGCTGATCTTCCTACTTTCTTGTTATGTTGAATGTACATACATTTTTCTAGATAACTATGTCACATCTCAGGCACTAAAACTTTTGTATCAACGTATAAATATAGACGATACTAAACCGCAACTGACAAGTACAACAGCTTTGATCAGAATTATAGGCAACTTAGTTAGTGAAGAGTCGGGCAGGAGTGCTATGGAAATAATATTGACTTTCAAAAGTGATCCAAACATGGTCATGTCTCTGTTTGAACACCTCTTAATGTCACCATACTCACATGTTCAGAAAGAATCATTGTGGCTGCTTGGTAATCTCTTATGCCATCCTAGTGCAGAAGTTTGCTCTAAAATTGAAGAATGTGAACTGAAGGACACAATTAATCTACATTTTAATGACACTTTTTGCAAGCTTGCTGAAACTATTAATTATTAGTTTATAGCAGTGGTTCCCAAACTTTTTAATTGTTTACCACCCCAACTATTTCTGTAAATTGGATTACCACCTAGATAATACTAAATATTTACTATTTCAGTACATTTTTATTGATACCCATGGCTCTAATAACACAGACTGCATGGCTGCATCGACTATCTGAGCTTGAAAAAGTGTTGCTACCTCTCCAATCATTATTTAAATCGGTTTTACTGTTGGTTGTACTTGTTTCGAATATATTTATAAGGTTTGATGAGGCCCTATATTTTTCCAACTTTAATGTGCGTTATATGTTTGGCTTTTCACGGTGTACCACCGGAAATAATTGTGCTTACCCTAGTTTGGGAACCACTAGTTTAGATTATTATTAATATCATCATCATTATTATCATGTCTTACTACTCATTTAGGTTATACGCACTAATGTTAATGTGTAATGGTAGGGTGATTGTGAGATGAAATAGAGGATTTACAGTTTAACTTGGAATCCGAACCACGGTGGAGGCCTGGCATTCCACACATTCACAAGTTGTGATTAATGCACATCTTGGCAGAGGGGAAGGAAGGGTCTAGCAATCAGATAAATCTATGCCGGGACTGAGGATTGAACCCCAAAGCCCCAGCACAGAAGTCTGAGACCTTATCCCTAGACCACCAGGTCACCAACCGCTGGTTTAAAGAATAAACCTGGATGTAAACCATGACAGGGTTGGATACACGGATGTTCTCGTTTTACCTAGAAATTTCATGATTCTGTCACAGCTGCATTAAAGTTGTTTATTTCACATCGATTTGCTACCTACAAAGGCAGATTTTGGGATAGTTCTTTTAATTAATAAGCATATCATTCACCTTAAAATAAAATGTATCATTAGTTTTGGTTTCCTCTTTTAGGAAGTTCCAATAAAATGAAACCTAGGCCGAGGGATTGGGTGGCAACGATAGATTTTCTTAGAGAGGCAGCTACTATCTCTTTATACAGTCGCAGCAATGTAAAGTGTTAGCTGTATTCTTTTCTTTATGAAAGAAATATTATGTTTGTTGCTTTTTATATAATTCTACTCCTTTTTTCTGTACCTTCTTTCATATATAGTTACCTTATAGCCCAGGAACTTTAACATAAAACCATGAAAAAATATGGTAAATCTGAAAATTTGAATTTTGGTCCTATTTGGTATGCTGAGCAACATATTGAAACTCCCCTGAAAACCTATGTGCGCTACCCTGTTTTTAGAGCAAAAACAATGCAAGTGCCAACATTTTGGCATTTTTTTCTTTATAACTATGTGGGTCGGTCTCCTTTTGTTAAATAGAGAGCACTATGGCCAATTTGCACAAATAAGGTATTAGAGCTGTATTTAAGGGAATTGAGATGGGGAAACTACCTAATTTCGGGCATAAACAATGTAAGTCGCAGCTAAGCTTTGATAAAATTTTCACAGACTTTTGGGTTGTTACAAAAACCATTTCCCTAACTGCTTTTACTATATACAAACATAAATGAACACAACTTCAAATAAACATATTATAAATACTTTTGGAGGACACCTACTTTTAAACAAAAAAACAGGCAGTTAATTATTTAATATTTTCATAACCCCGAGTCATTGTGAATGCTGATCATACAGTGTTTGGTTGGGAGTCTTGAACTGAGATGGGGAATCAAGTTATCATTTATAAAATGTAAAACAATATGTTGGCATTTACTTTAATAATACTTTAAAAATGGTTCATCCTAGTTTCACACTCCAATCCTCAAAACTATCTTCATCCTCCTCGTTTAGTTCAGTTGAATAACTTGATGTATTCATACAGGTGGTTTCATAACACTGGCCACACATAATGGAGCAAAACAGACCACACTTCTGTGCTGTACAGTCACCCCTGCAGTTACATAAGGTTATGTGCAGAATGCTCTCTGGCGCAGGAGGCAAGTTTGTCGGCACTGAAAAAATAGGGTTGCCAGAGATTCTCCATCCCAGTCAGTGGCATTCAGTGATCGTCCTAGCCATTCTTGCACCTGAAAAAATACATCTGTAGAGGAAATAAGTGATTACTTTATATGTGGCATATGAAGCGTTATCGTAAATAGTTAGTGATTAAAATTCAACCTTCTAAATTATTTTCTCATCTGGAGATATATCATGAGACTGTTGATAAATTACAGCACTTGTTGAAGGAATATTGGCATGCTCAAAGGAGGATGTAACCTTTTGTCATGCGAAATTGCATCCAAATATGTGCACACGCAGATAATTCAATGTGGTATACTTGTCCACCTGCTGATGTGATATTATGTATATTAGCTTATTGCTGGTTGAATATTCTCACCGTACTTTACAACTCTTCATTTTGTTGTAGAATATGTCATATTGTTCTTTTCCATTTTTTAATATTGCAGATATTGCGTCACAGCCACTGAAAGCATGTGCAAAATGAATTCATTCCTTAAGATAACATATTTCTGCTTGTATCTTCACCATTCTGTAACATTTCCCTATGGCATTACCAGTGGTAGGACTGAGAAATGTAATCTGGGTTGCCGCTATTGCTCATGCAATAAACATAGCTAGTTCATCAGTATCTGTTCCAATGACAGTCACGCTTTTCCCAGCTTCTTTGTGAGCAAGGGCGATTTCATCTTTCGGTGTGTCAGCTCTAGCTTGAAGTACAGAAACTTCTGCATTCCTGAATGAAAAAGCGAGCATTTGAATTAGGTTTGTTTGTCTGCTTGTCGAGATGTTACCATGGTACTACATTCAAAAACCACTTCACCAATTAGTTTATTGAGGGCTTGGTGTTTCTGTTCCCCCTTCGTAGTACTTCCCGCCAGGTAGTTATCGAAAATGACTCGGTGAAGGGAAATGCACATGTACAAAGGTGACATATGCATCTAAACTCTGGCCAAACTCTGTGGAGCGAGGCCAGGTTACAGTGTGTAGTAAGTATCTACTGTCCACAATTGTTGATGTTTCTTCATTTTTGTTTGTATCCAATTTTGGAGTGGCTGACTTAAAGAGAGCTGTATAGCAGACTTATTGGTTTTTATCATGGTTATCTCATTAAATAGAGATGGAGGTTTGGGTTCAATTCATAGTTTAAGTATGATATCAAATTTGGGTCAGATCTCATGCACAAGACACACATGAATAACATATGTGATTTGATTAGTACGGTTTGATTTCACTTCACATTGCCAAACATTTTTCCTACAATGTTGTTGATATCAGTTGCTCCTACAGCCTCTGCATTATACACAAAAAGTAAAAAAGTAAAGGTTCATAGTAAGCCCACTCTTTTAAGAGTGCTGGCTACAAAACGTTAACATATATTATAACACATTCATTTCACAATACAAATTACCATTTATATATATTTTAAAAATACACTCTTTGAAAATTGGAGTTACTGAATCACCTGCATACTTCATGCAAATTTAAAGGCTGAAGCGAACCAAAGCTGTTGGCAAGTCCATCTCTACATGTATTACTTGCAACACTCAGCCCATTCAGGCCCTTCTTTCTGACTCGCAATGTTATCTCCCTTTCCAGTAGAACCATATATCACACACACTATACTCATACTAAAATTGCACACAATTCAATTCCTTTTTCATACAGAGAACACTCAACGAACACATGCAAAACACACCCTTCATGTCGTGATAACTTGTGCATGATGCACTTGCAGTGGCACTTGCTTGTGCCTGCTTGTTCGAGGTCACCAGAACCCTTCCGACAAACAACGCAACTAATGTGGATTCAAAGTTAAGTGTTACCGATCTGAAAGGCCCTCAGGGTAGAGGAACTTATTCCTCATTTGTGTTGTCTTTTATCTGCTGTCTCTATGTGTTTGATATAATGGTGTTCTCTGATTTTTCCCAATATGCATTCATATTTTATAATCTGGGTATTTTTTTTTTTGTGAAATATTAAACATTGTATAGCTTATGAGAGTGAAGTAGGTTGCATGAGCATGTACAATCTACTAGGTGGTATAATTGCTGCACATTTTCTTGCTTAAGAGAAGAATGTGCTATTTAGCTGTGTCTTATGTAATTTAAGCAAAACAAAATGGTACTCTTTCCATACCCCATATTATAAAATGTGACTAATATGCTTTACTTGTGCAAATTGGCCATTGTACTCTCTATTAAACTAAAGGGGATCAACCCACATGGTTATAAACAAAAAAATGTGAGAATTGTGTCACTTATGCTCGTTTTGCTCTAAAAACAGGGAAGCGCACATGGGATTTTAGGAGAGCTTCAGTATGTTGTTCAGCATACCATATAGGATCAAAATCCAAATTTTCAGCTTTACCATATTTTGTTCACACATTAGGCACTAGTAACTCGAAAGTTCATTGCCGCACTTATAAAAGTACGCCCCTATCTCGAGCTAGTTCTATCCAGTCCCATTCAATACACCTTATCTCTTTCAGGTCGATTCTAATGTTATGCCATCAATTTAGTACATGAATATTGAAGCTCAGGACATTGAAATGATTTATAGGTAACTGTTATAATCACATAAAGTATCATATTTGTAAATTTTAAAAATGACTCCTGGATACAAATGAAACCCAGGACATTTGGCTTAGCACGCCTATGCTCTACCACCGAGCTATCCAGGATTAGTCCTGTGTTTAGGGTCATTCTTAACTCATAGTTTCAGGCAGAGTTTGTGATAGACATGTGGAAATCATAGGAAAAAATTAAGTTATCATTGATACCATAGCCATCGGCTTTTGTGTTTATCCTCTAAAGTCTAGTTTTACCATCTTTAGATAATGTTCAGAAACCTTTTATCCTTAAAACAATCATGCATTAATAAAGTCTGAGCCCGAACGGGTAGTAAGACGCGGTGCTAATAATAATAATAAAGTCTGAGCACTGTTTCATTGACATTGTGCATTCACAAAGATAACCTCAACACCTTAATTATTTTATATCAAATGTGCCTACAGTAGTGGAAGTGGAGAGTTATTTAGGGAAAAACACCCTTGATATGGCCTACAAGTGGTTGCCCGATTTTTGTGAGTGTAAACCGAGACAAAAAATATTTAAGTATTACCATTTTATTTCAATTATTATGATACATTAAATAAATTTATTTTACCTATTACAAAAACAAAACAAAAAAACAGTTGCATTAATAATTTAGTATGATAAAAGATAAGCAAAAGTTTTCCTATATTTGCGATAAGATTTTGCCTCCATCATCTTGCAATGTATTTTTGGCATGCTTAGACTTTTAACACTGTAAATTAAATTTAATATAGGAATAAATTTCTGAACCACGAAACAAACATATCCTTGCATTTACACTTACGATCTCACAATGATGCAATGATATATAAATTTAAAAAAAAATATAATCACTAAACTTATAGAATAGATGAGACTTTCCCAAATCGTCTTATACTAATGCATACCAACCCAAAAAAATTAATGTTAAAAGGACTCCCACATCACTGATTGTGAGGCAAAAGAAAACGAAATAAAAAAAGTTAAAAACCCGGGACAATCTTTTGTCGTCCTTAAGTGGTCTTACAGGACTCTGGGACTATCATCTAAAAACCGGTACAATCCCAAAAAACCGGAATGTCTGACAACCCTATCTACATACCTCTCTCACCTTCATACTAGACCAGTTGAGCACTAGTCCATAAATATAATTAATATTTTTAAATTCTGATTTGAAGCCACAATTGCTGATATTATGGTTGTATCTTATTTGTCACCCAAGCTTAGATATTTATTAGTGCAATCTTTATTGATACAAGTCTGGCTTACATAGATAATTACTTTCAAAACCTTTTTAAAAATAAAATACACATTTTTAATCAAAATTACCCACTAATCTTATAGTTAAAACTAGAGTTGGTTTTACTATATTATTTTATCATTCTGTATTTTTTTTTAAATTATGAAACTTGAACTTTAATCTGAATCTTGAGAAAACTTACATTCAGATAAGTGTTAAGCTAATAAATCTGTGATCTGCTTGTTTTAAGTTTGTCCTATAATTGTGTTGTAACCCGATAACAAATAAGTGGTTTAAATATCCCAAGTATTGGAGAAAACCATTTAAAGTCGAAACAAAATTATACATCCTGAAGTTTTATGGTCACGTAAGTAAATAACCTTCACTTATGAGCATGTGGACAAAGCCGTCAGTAATGTCTTGCTTGCCGGTATCCAGGAGGCTTAGGTTCAATTCTTGGTCAATTATCTTGAGGGGGTTTTTCTTAATGATCCTCCACTTTCCATTTAAGCAAATGTAGACACACTACTTCTAGATTCTATCGGCCTCATTTGTATCTCTTTCATTCAAATATGTGGATAGCCCTAACAAGTAGTAAGACACCGTAGCTCATTCGGCCATTGAAGTGGGAACACTCATTTAACTTAAGTGTGAAGGTATTTCTTGTTATAGACACCCTCTAATGTTGCGAATAATGTCAAAAAGGACTATTAGTACTTCATTTGTTTGTTTATGTTATGCAGAAAATTTCTTTGGTAGAGTTCTTTTATGCGTCTTGCAAACTCTTTAAAACGTAGCATTTTGTTAAACTTTATGTTGTGTAGCCAGTCAGCTTATATTGCAAGTACTTGGTACTTGTTACCTAATCAGCTCTAAACTGATTGGGTTTCATTTTAGTGAAGTTTTTTTTCAAATATAAAATCCAGTGTCTTTGTTTTGCTTGAGTTGTTACCTTATGTGAATCCTGGTTACATACTAGTTTCCTTACGTTATGTGAGCTTTAAGTTGATTGTGATCCCGGAATGAACATAACCCCAACTATTAAGTTATATTTTGATGTTGTACAACTGGGCCTGAAAAAGTTCATTCTTTAACAAACTTATTCAATCAGCATTCCAATGCATTTTATAAATCATACATACTGTCTTCCTTTATTTTTGACATTGTTGAGTCTTGATTTTTATGGAGGCTTTACGCTATATTATACTTTGTAATTTTACGAGAAGTGTGCTAATGAGTGTCTTATACAAAAATATATTAATAGGCCTTGAATTTGTTTTTAAACTTTATTCTTGGGAAAAAATTCTGTTGTATCTGCTAAAATATCAATTTTTAGTGGTGTGCCAAGTCCATTTTTTCAATTTGAATCGAATATTTTCTTATAGTTGTTTTATGCTAGGAAAAATATTATACTGTGGTTATTTAAATGACTGTAATAAAATTACATTGAAAATTTTGTTGTACAATTGTTTGTAATATTTCATGTTTCTCTGACAAATAAAGTTACTATCCCAGCATGCAATGCAATTTCTTCAGAATTTTTTCATATAAATGTTAATTTCTAATGTACAAAACAGCTCAGAATGGCTATAATTGAACAGATACTGAATATTCTAGCTGTCAATATTTGTATTGGCAAGGCTTCGAAGCAAAGTCAAAGCTTTGCACGCCCTTATCAATTTTGTGGTTCTTATCACAACTTTCATAAACCTCATTTATACTATTCAACAAATTTAGAAATCATTAATACTGTTATTTTGAATTTATTAAATCATCTTAAAAAGAGACAAACCTAGTAAAGTAATTTCTTATTTTTCATCATATAACATTAACACTTGGTTGTAACTTATTTAAGTAGGTTTAAAACATGATATTTAAATATTCTGAAGACATAAAATTAGTAACATTAAATGGAAAAGGCATTTTATCATTGGAAATTAACAAAGTCAAGAGTTTTATTTAATTTAATGATTCTATAAATATACCAAAAAATTCGTTATTACATTTCATACTTAAAGTAGAAGAAATTTTAACTACTTATAAATCCACAAATGAAATAAAGTGCCTAAAACCAATTCTTGGATTATAAAAATTGTTACCAATAATCATTTTTGACCATACTGTTGGAGTAAATGTGTTAATGCTTTATACATTAATATCTGAACAATTCTATTTATTGTACTGTCCTGATCCTGAAAAATGAATAATCTTAACTGAGCTAAGTTTTGTTTCTAGTATTGAAGGTGGCTGTAACAAATTGCTCCATTTCGCATATTTATATTTCTACCTAGTTTTAAATCTTTTGTTTGTATGATTGTCTGTTGTGTGCACATAATATCTGCTACATTCATATTTTAAAACAAGTTTTAAGAATAAATAGAGTAGGTCTGCAAATAAATATGACTTATTTTGCCTAAGACATAAAACAAACAATGATATTCTGCTTAGGCACAAAGTAAAAGACTTAAACAAAGCAGGTACTGAATAGAATTTAACGCCTATATCTTTTGCGAGCCTTGCGGAATATTTTCGTTGTACTGGAGTTTCGGTCTTCACTTTGTCCAGAGGAAATGACATCATCTACACAAGGAACTCTCAAAATGTTAAAGTAGAAGGATCCCATGGTGTCTGCTGTTGCCCTTCTAGTGGCCTTAAGACATTCATACAGTCTGCGGTCACACTCGCAATGAGATCTGCACATAATAAAAACATGTATTCAGATGATGTACACTTAGTTTAAATAACCTTGGTAATTACACATATTAGAAACCAAAGTATATTGTTTTTATGCATCAAAACTATTGAACCGAAATTTACATAGTATTGAATATCGAAACATTCACAATAATGTATGGCACCAAGTATTATTAGTACAACCAGCTCTCAATTTAATCCAATTTAATATACATGGTCATTTGTTTATAATGGGTTATCAAAGTTTTTAACTAGTGCCAATCCTCAAATTAAATATAGGTTTTTTTGTACAACTTATAATAAATTACATTGCATCTCTTTTCCTAACCTATATCTTTTCACGTTATTTCTTGTAAAATTGGTGACCTGGCGGTCTAGGGGTAAGGTGTCAGACTTCTGTGCTGGCGGCCGGGGTTCGATCCTCGGTCCCGGCACAGATTTATCTGATTACCAAACCCTTCCTTCACCTCTGANCCGGGGTTCAATCCTCGGTCCCGGCACAGATTTATCTGATTACCAAACCCTTCCTTCACCTCTGACAAGACATCTTGTGAATGTGGGGAATGCCAGGCCTCCACCGTGGTTCGGATCCCACGTTAAACTGTAGGTCCTCCATTTCATCTCACAATCACCCTACCATTACACATTAGCGTAAGTGCGTATAATCCGAACGGGTAGTAAGACGCGGTGCTAATAATAATAATAATAATAATAATCTTGTAAAATTATGTTGGATATATATTCAAACATTTTCCATAACATAACCACCTTGTAAATCCTGAACTAGCATTACAAAGGTTTAAATCAATTTATTTTAAAATACAACAGCTACAGTTACATTCTAATAGGAAAAAAACTTGAACGAAATACACATTTTTTGTGGTTATATGGGAAAAAAATTATTAACTTAATAACACTCCAAAATGTTCCTTCATATATAAATTAGTTTATTTTGTATCCATTTTCAACACTTTTAACATATTAATATTTACATTAAATTGGAACTTGGCATTGTCATTTGTCATCCTTGGAAATAATTTTAAATATCGATAAAAAAAATTATACCAATATTCTGTTAGCACTCTTTAATGGAAGAAACCAGGGAAAAACTTACTTGGTGTAAAAGTCTGTGTTCTTGAGATCATATCTTGAATCATGTGCTCGCACCTTGACCGGGCATATGTCGTGACTACGACAACACTTGTCTATCTTTGTCTCGGAACCCAAGTCATGGTAGTTTTGTGCGAGGTCTCCCAGACCACACCACTTGGTTCCTAAAGTTAAAAAGTACATTAAGCTTTATGCACAATACAAAATTAGTTTATTAGTACAGGTAATGCAATAAATTTGCTAAATGTACAGAAAAACAAATAAAAATAACATATTAAGACTGCAGCACCTTGTTTTGCATAGATAATAAAAAACGTGTATTTTAAAAAAAACATAATTCAGTGTAGTCTTGATAGTTTGAGGTAAATAAGACTGTGACAACTTTGAATTACAGAAAACTTAAGGCTGCATGTAATAGTATTAAATTAGCAGGGAAGGGTAGTTGAGAGTTAAAGAACACATAGAAAAAAGTCATTATACAAAAGACAAATCAAAATTTGTGAAAAACTAGCGAATACACGTTACAGTGGCTAAAATAGGAGTAGACTGTAAGTAATGTACACACATTTGACACAGGTGATAGTAAGTTAATATTACTGAAGTTTTAACTTACGGTTCTATTTATAGACAAAAAGGGGCAGAAGGAGGGATCATTTCTCTTTAACCAATTATCAACTGACACTCCACATTTCACAACATATTTTTTCTATGGTTGACCAGCTCAGATTAAACAACCTCAAGACTACCGGTACTGTATTTTTATTGGTAATCCAATAAAATTTCTTAGATCTATGAAAATATTTCAAATACACTTAAGACTGATGCCTTGTTTTTCAAAGATAAATTTATAAAAATAAATATATAACATTTCTATAATAAACCATACAAGAATGTTTAAATGATGACAACATTGGAATGATATTAACATAAGTGAACACATTAATTTGAGTGAAAATTCATCAAATTCCTTATTGTTTAGTTCTATTCAAATAGAATATGATATTTTTGAAAGACATACAAATTTGCAAATTTTGAAACTAGAGCCTAGTATTCTCACATTAAAAAAAATTCCTAAGCACCTGAAACATTCATTTTGGTTACTACCACAACATATCTGATTTTATAGGGTACCTTAACCACTTGATAAATTTTTATTTAATGCCTCCAACTGTGACTTAAATTAAGAATGCTTAGTACATAGAGGGGGCCCCCAACAATGTTGTGTCCATTAATAACTTCAGATTATCTTAAACACATTAATGAATATTGATGAGGTTTCTATTCTTACACTAAATAAAATGTACTCAACAGCATATTTTATATTTAATTGCATCCCAATTAGTACTCAAATAGATCATTGATGTTTAAAGTCATCGTGATCTTTGAAACTGGATTTAATCAGCCAATTTATTATAGTTGGACCAGTGCTTGCAAACAATTGCCAAGGTGGTCATCAGTAATTCAAAATTATATGATATCTTTATTTGATTATGTTCATGGGTGAAAACAATGCATTAATAGGTGGCTCTCAAACCTTGTTACTAAAACGAAGCAGATTGGCATTTTATAAATGCTAATTGAATTATCAGTCCCTGTCGAACACAAATATCACATGGGGGAAATATGGTGCACGCAGGTACCACATTGAGAATCACTGCATTAAAAGACTCTCAAAAGGTCAGCAATTAACACCAATTCCTTGGCATATTTAACCAATGCAATGAATTCAATAGGGTAATCTTAAAAAAATAAGTTCCTTTTAGCAATTGGTTAATGGTGAATTTAGGTTTAAGGGGGGTCGAGTCTCCCCTCTTCCTCCTACCTTAGGGGGAAAAAAAGATTGAGTAATTTATTGCCCTGCAAATCATAATAGAGGAAATGTTAGGCTGATTAGGTATAATTAATAATAAATGGTACAACACAATTGTATATACTTACTTATTTAGTTTACATATTGTAATAAGAACATAATTTTTAAAATTCTTATCAGTAAACTACCCTAATATAACGTTTCTTTAGATTTAAAAAAAATCCAATGAAACACTTCAGACACAAACATTGAACAAAATTTTCAAAAATCAGTAAACTAGTCTCAAATTATTATTTTTTTCTTAGATAAAGAAAGTGCATTTTTATTAATCATGTAAAACACTTCCCAGCTATCAATTTTGAACTTAGCTTTTAGGTTTAGGATCAAAATCACGTACTGACATAGAGGTGGGACCATATATTAACAGGGTGTCGACAGGTCAAGAAAAAGTCAAGATATGAAAACAATGGGCAAAAAAAGTCAAGATATTAACACGGCAGTTGAGAAAGTCAAGAAAAATATCAAAATGTGTGTTGTAAAGTTTAAAAATAATCTATTTCTATTCACACAAGATTTGATGGAAAATTCATGAGGTTTGTTGTACCCTCTTATCTATTTTAGGACTTCTCCACTAAAATTGTATATTAGTTGAGTTGAAAAGTTTAAATTCATCAAACGAGCACTTATAATGATTCTATTTCATCATAAATATGTGAAAGCTGTTGAAAGAAGTTCACCAGCATCAACAAATTTCTGCAAGATAAAATTGGACGTAGTAGAAAATCTGTTGGTAGAAAAGTTGGAATTTATATTATCAGTTGCCTTTGAATTTGAGCCATTTTAATAAGGTTTCAATTGAATGATGCTCTTCTCCCATTTTTGTATCAAAGACTACACATTTTGATGTACTGTACGGTGTTGCATGTCACATACTTGAGAAATCTATTATGGATGATGTTAATAACCTAATGTGATTAATGAAAATAGATGTATCACATCCTAGTATTCAAGACTATATAAAGTTACTATTAGTTTTGTAGCCAGTATTTCTTGCAAAGTTCATAATGAACAAGTACTTTCTTTCAAACAAGAATGCAAGGAGTATTTGCTTTCACTTTATGAAAAACTCTTTAAAATCAAAGATTGTCAAAGGCGCTTCTTGCCTCCCTCCAGATGTTATGACAAATGACACATTTATGAGTTTTTCGAGTTACTGTGGCCCTTGAAGAGTTTGTTTATGAATATCACATGGCACTATTATTAGTTGACACTCTCAAAATAGACTACTTGTATATGTGTGCAATTTCTGATTCAAGCAGCAAGGAATGCACCATCAAAAATGTTAGAAGCCCTCAAGATTAATAAAAATGAAACTGATCAAAAACATACAAAAAACGAACTTCTCAAGATGCAAAAAAGAAAACTTGTGGAACAATTGAATGAAAAAGTTGTGGCATTGGCTGACAAAATAATCAATTTTAAGAACAAAATATGTAAAAGATTGGTCACCAAGATAAAGTGTTAATTAAATTATGTATTCCAATCAAAATGGTTAAAACAATGATTCCATGTTTTTTTGCTTGCGCTTTTTTGTAAAAGCTTTCTACTTTTTTATCTTTCTATTATATTTGATTGAAAACTATGCTTATCATTATTCTTTGTTCTTAATATTGTTTTAATGTTATAATTTTGTTTTATATTTAAATTTTAGGAGTGATAATGTCATTAAATTTACTTAATTATTCTCATTCATTTGTTGATCAAATTTTCAACTTAATAGTATCTCAGCGACCTGAGGTCACATAAAAGAAAAGCAACCTAGTGCTACTGGGCTTGTACTACATCACTGAACAGATCAGATCCTCACCTGGCAGGATGCCACTGAGCACCGTGAAGCCACTGACTGTCCGTCCTCCCCTTTTTTCATCGGTGGCCTCCTGAGGCCCATCCAGTGGCGAGTTGAGACTGTCGCACTGAGACATGAGCTGAACCATCTCTTTGAAGCGTATTGTGATGTGTTGGGACAAGGGGCGCAGACTGGTCAGGAGCTCTTTTGCTTCTTCGGGTTTACTGCAACACAACAGTTATCAAACTGTTATACTTGTAAGCTAGAATATAATCAGAGGGTATGCACTCTCATTTACGGGAGAAGCAGTGGTAAACTATGTATTTAGACAAAACCAATAGCAATGTAAAAATAAATTACATTTTTAGAGGAAACTCTAGCTTCAAATAAGATTTACATAACTATAATACTATGTATTCCACAAGCTGTAATGATCACTGGGGTAGAATGGTTTTACTGAAGTTTATGTTGTGCTTCCCCCCACCCCATACCTTGGGCTATCCGCGTTTAATTATACTTATTGGTTGGGATTGATGAAAGTTTAATTAAGGAAAATGTACTCGCATTCTAGCGAAGAAAGAGTGGTAAACCATATAGGAAAAACTAACCTCATTACACACGGCGGGAATATTATGCTATTGGAGTTTAAAAATATATATATTTGTACAAGTATAGAATCTAAACACAATTGTTAGAAATGGCCAAAGCTACCATGAACAGACTATACTAAAGTTGACAAAGTGTACAAATTATTTGGAATTCTATATTACTGCAATCTCAAAAACTAAATGTACGTATGTTAAGGTCTGTTAGTTGGGGAAATTTAAAGTGTGAACATACTTTAAGTATTCCAGCCGTTTTCAGACAATAACTTAAAAAATACTCCAATTTAGGCTTTGGGGTTGAGAAATTTAAATACAGACCAATTTTCATAAGCAAGGCCTTATCTGAAAGTTAAAGGAAGCCCAATTTCGACCACTAATAATGATCAAAAGTCACTAAAATGTGTCATCCAATAGGGGCGCCCAGAGGGGGGTCAATCATCCCCCTGATATTCTGAGGTTGTACAAATATTAGAAGTTTGAAACATTTTTCTTAGTATCTTATTTTCAAGAGACAAGGATTGCCTTAAAAAGCGTCTTTTGAGGCTTCAATCTAGTAAATTTTCCTAGGCCCTTATTGACGGATATTCCATACCACCCGGTTTTCCCCCTCTGGATAAAAATTCTACACGCACCCTTGTCTTCTGGAAAAAACGCCTTACTTGATTTAGTAATTAAAAATTTATCAAACGCTTCAAATAATACGTCCTTATGGATAACTGTGTAGTTTATCTTTACATTACTAAACCAAGAATGCAAATACAATTGGAATATTTCTATTTCCGCCAATGTGGCAACATGAGTTTGAGTTTTAAAATAATGGGCTTACTCTGAAAATCACTGTAGATTTATTTACTTTCACTATTTAAAGGGATAACACAGCCTGAAAACATCTTCCTATGCAATACTTCCTGCTGTTATGGGAAGTTGGCTGCATACTAAGTTTTATTTGAGGAAACCGTGTTTGCTAACTGTAAAAATACGGTTGTAATTTTCTGAATTATTTATAAGTTAGGAGGTTAGTTTGAGCTAAGAATAAATTATATTAATTTTTTTAATCAGTGCAAAATGGTGTATTAACTAAATTCGTGTTTTAGAATTATTACGAATGCATACATGAGATACTAGAGAAAGCAAGGATGAGATGGTGTGGTCATGTAATGAGGATAAAGGAGAGGAGGATGCCAAAGAAAATGATGGAGATAAAGTATGTTGGGAAAATACCACAAGGGAGGTCAAGAAATAGATGGGAGGAGCAGGCAACAAAGAGTACAAGCGAGAATAATGTAAACAATTAAAGGAGGAAGAATGGTGGAAGGATAAAGAAAGATGGAGGCATTTTACTAAAATGCCCCGGCCACAAGATGTAAACGGTTGATAATCATGATATGACCCATGCGTATAATCCGAACAGGTAGTGAGACGCAAAGCTAAAAATAAATAAATCATGTACAGTACATACCCATAAACAATAAAAAATGTTAACGCATAGTTTTAAGTTTGGTCCAAGCAGAATCTGTTAATGTAATGTATTGGTAAATAAAGTATGACTTGTCTAATAAACTTTCATTGAAATAAATTACAATTGTCATGATAATATAAATCAAACATGTTTATATATTTTATGATAATTATGCGAATAAACTTCAAAACGTCTTAAATAATCCTTAATTATCTCAGAACTGTTGGTTGTGGATCCTTTTTTTCTCACCCCGTCTTGTATCCGTTCGAATTATACGCATATATATATATATATATATATATATCTATATCACTGCATCTTACTACCCATTCGTGTTATACGCATATGCACTAATTACACTAATGGTTTAGGATTCAGGGAGGTTTAATTGAGAGGAAGTGCACTCACATTTAATTGAAAGAGTGGAAAACCATTTAGGAAAAACAACCTTCAGTACACCCGACTGGGATCAAACCCCGATATCTCCATCCTCAGCAGTACGCATATATTAATTACGCTAATGGAATAAGCTAGAATACATAGATGTACCTTCATTTGCATGGAGGAGTGGGAAACTATTTGGGAAAAATCACGTTCAGCACACCCAACCTAGATCCAAACCTCACCAGCATTGATAAAACCAAGTATATTTGTACTAAATCTGTCAAAATCAACGACATACCTAAAAAAAGAAGAAGATAGAGGTAGAATACGTGACTTGGCTTATTCATTTATTAAAAGTGATCCGATAACTTTTTAAGCTGTCAGATAATGTTCTTGCTAGGGCTTTACGACTATTAAAAACGAGTTGTTTTTAAATATGTTTGTGTGCTAGTGTGTTAACTATTATTAGCATTTTAAGCTAACCCAGATCAAAAAAGAGGATGAGGCTTACTTACTTACTCTATGGCATTAGGGACTCGAAAGTTCACTGCCGCATTTAACAAAAGACCACCACCTATCCCTATCTTGAGCTAATTCTACCAAGTCTACCTCATTACATCCTATCCCTAACTTGATATAGTTATATCCAGTCCACCTCATTACACCCTATCCCTATCTTGATCTGACCTAGTTTTACCCAGTCCACCTTATTACACCCTCTCCATATCTTGGGTTAGTTCTATCTATAGTCCACCTAATTACACCCTGTCCCTATCTTGACCTAATTCTATCCAGTCCACTTCGATACACCCTTGCCCTATCTTGACCTAATTCTAGCCAGTCCACCTTATTATACCCTCTCCATATATTGGGTTAGTTATATCTATAGTCCACCTCATTACACCCTATCGCTATCTTGAGCTAACTCTATCCAGTCCACTTCACTACACCTTATCTCTTTAAGGTACATTCTAATGTTATCCTCCCATCTTTGTCTAAACCTTACCAATGGGCTATTTCCATCGGGTTTACCGGTCAATACCCTGAACACGGTTCTAGAATCACCCATTTGCACTGTATGCCCTGCACACCGTAATTGCAATGTGATGAGTATATGTAGCTCATCATTATGTAACATCCTCCACTCCCCAGTAGCGTCATCTCTTTTTAGGCCAAATATCTTCCTAAGCACCTTACTTTCGAACACCCGAAATTTATTTTCGTCATGGAGGGTAAGAGACCACGTTTCACACCCATATAGAACAACCGGTAAAATTATTGTTTTATATTTTCTGAATTTTACATTCCTTGAAAGCAGGCGAGATGTCAACAACTTACTGACCGAGTTTGCCGACGATGCTGGTGAATTTAAAATAAATGCACCTGAAGCTAGGATGGAAAACCTTATACCTCACCCCTACACCCATGGTATGCTATTGAACCCCGGCTTTGTGATTCATAATTGAGCATGCTAGCAAATACTAAACTTTAACAGAATTTACGTTTAATTAAAAATAAATTAAATCTTTAAAGCTGCTTTGAACTGTTCAACCCGAAGTTTTTATCTACTGTTTATTTTATACCTGTTGTTTTTTGTGTTAGGTAAGTTGGCAATCGGGTTTCCCCTGTGTACCCAATTAGGTATATACACATTTCCTAGACCGTTATCGCACCCCATTTCAAATAACATGTTTTTAATGAAATTACAATTCGATCAACTTGACTGGGTTTTTTTAACTTCAATATTTAAGAGTATGCCAAATCCTTCCTTCATCTTTGACAAAACGTGTATTAATCACAACTTGTGAATGTGGGGAATGCCAGGCCTCCACCGTGGTTCGGATTCCACGTTGAACTGTAGGTCCTCCATTTCATCTCGCAATCACCATACCATTACACATTAGCGTAAGTTCGTATAACCCGAATGGGTAGTAAGACGCGGTGCTGTTAATAATAATAATAATAATTTAAGAGTACAATTTATATTTAGAAAGTCATCTAACCATGATTTAGTACCCCGTACACGCTTGGCTGTTCTTAGCTCAGCAGGAAAACTTGTACTGAAAATATGGTGTAATGAAATAACAAACATAGCGTAAACTACGACAAGCATTTACACTGTCATTAATTTCACCTGTGTTTTGAAAAGTGATTTTTTTTCTCTCGCCGTGTCTAATTTACTACCCATTCAAGTTTTCAACTATATAAATTACGCTAGAATTTTGAGAAACTATACCCCAATTTATGTTAAAATAGAATGAATACATTTTTGTTAAAAACCATCCTTAGTACACCCAACCGAGATTTGAACCTCTACCTCCCCATCACCGGAAAATCCAAGCTAAGTGAGCTTGAAATTTATGTCTGGACCGCGCTCAACTTAAAGTTGACGTAACGTAGCAAAACAAACAAATTAAGTACCAAATATCCCTGATGACGTTGCTCGCAACATGATTGCCAAGCGCGTGATTCCCTTTACGTAACGTGAAAGTTCTTCCTTGGACAACTCTTAAGAGTTGAGTGAACGTCAAATTAACTGTATCGTGCGTGATAGCTTTAATTTAAAAACACTAGGAGAACCTTTACGTTACTTTGCGTGAACATTAAATGAACGTTAAGTGGATCACGATCCCGGACATGAGACCACCTAGCGTGGATTAGAAAACAGTTTTTACTAGAAAAAAATAACATTCTGAAAGGGACTTTGATACAAAATCGGTCATTATCATCATAGAATTTAAATAAAAGCTTACTATTTTCGGTAGCCGCAATGTCTAGCGCACTATTCTCGTGCTAGGCTAGACTGCCGATGACCGGGAGATCAAGGTTCAAATCTCGATCGGGTGTGCCGAAGGTGGTTTTACCAAAATTGTTTTTCACTCTCCCTCCAAGCAGATGAGGGTATACTTCCTCTAAAGATAGCCTTCTTAATCCTTAAAACCTTTAGCGTAGTTAGTATATAAGCGTATAGCCCAAAGGGGTAGTAAGACGTGGTGCTAATAAAAAAAACTTGAAGAAATAAAAGAAAATAATCAAAGCTATGAGGTGTTATGCAATTTAATAGGGCGGTGCTGTGAGAAAGTGAGGAAGAACCAATGTGCCTGTAAGCGAAATACCTAATTGATTAAAGGTGAACGTCAAAAAACCCATCCAGCACTTAGTTTTAACTTCATGGTCGTGTCCTTCAATCTGAAAAAACACCAATAAAGTGACGTTCTTATGGGGGTCTAATCTCTCTCTTTCTTTTTTTTTATCAGTACGTTCAACAACAACGTAGGTTTCTGATTGGAAGAAACTTGTTGGACAAGCAAACATAAGCCTATTTTATGAGATAAACATTTATATTATTTTACTTTACTACCAGTGTTGTCCGACACCTTAGCTCTGTCGATAGCGTGTCTGGCTGGGTTCTATTCCCGGCATGGCCAATAATGTATCATTGGTGAAAATATTGGTTTACCCTTTCACAATGATAAATTGACGGCCGGGGACTGGCTGTTGTGCTTGTTTTAGTATTAAGTTAGATTGTTTGTCATTTGAAGCTAAGACAGGCCTAGCAAGCCGCGAGTGGAAAATATATGGCTTGGATAAATAATTGACTCGGGCCACAGGTTGGAAACAGTAATGAATGTAGAAAAAAACAACTATCAGGTTTATTGTATAGGCATTGAGAATATCTATATAAAGAGACAGCTTCAGAAAACATCACTTGACGTATGAATATATATAAACGATGTAATGCAATTTGTATCTGTCGAAATGTTTATTCCTTTATAAATATGACTTTTTAATCACTTATTCTAAGAGGGTAGTTTTGAGGAAATGTGTCTACATTAGCAGGGATAAGGGATGGGAAAACCACAATGATTAATCGCATGTGGAAAAACCTCCCCAAGAACCAATTCACTTGGCCGAGATTCGAATCTTGACCTTCCCGTCACCAGATATCCAATATATTACAAGCCTGATGCCTCAGACCGAGTAACCACCAGTGCAGGTTTTTTATGTCTGATATGAATTTGTAAACTCAAAGGGATGGAAGAGAACCAAAATGCAATAATAGTGTCCCGTTACCGACACAAAATTCAACCATATATATTGAGGTGGAAATGTAAGGAACGCAAGCTAAGGTAAGTGTTTTTGCATTTTTTATAGCAAAACATTTTTTTTTTGTCAAAATAAATCAAACATTTCTCCAATGCAAACATAAAGTTTAATTATTTTTCATATGGTGATATAAACATTCGTTGTCATGAGCATAGTGGCATTAGATAAGAAACTTGTTAAATAAAGAGAAAAAGCTGTAATTAAACTCCAGAACACCCTCAACAGCATCTGTTGATATCGTCATATGAAGAAAGTTAAACTCTATGTTTCTATTGAACCAATACTTGATTTATTCTGACCAAATAAACGTTTTGATATAAAAACTGCTGTAACACCTTTTCTCGCCTTCCTCGCCACTGATGATGAACTGCTCCCCCAAAGACCACAGCGTCACGTTTTGACGGATTTTGAAGGCTGAGCCCAACAATCTATTTTCTAGAGAGGAGGGGTTATACCTGAGGGTACACGTGGGTTTAAGTCCCCCAAAAGGAGACGCCAAGGAGTTTTTCAACATAAAAACATAATTGAGGTTTCAGGTTCTATATATTTTAGAAGACTTCGATCAGTTACTAGATTACATCGCTGATAAATTAAAAAAAAAAAATCACCAATAAAACTTTATGGGACGGAGGAAGGGGTAGTACCCCCAAAACCCCGCCTCTCAGTACTGCCCTGGATAAACATAATAACTTTTTATATTCTGAAAATTGAAACTTGGACACGGGAATCGAACCCGGGACCTTTGGCTTAATACCACTGAGCTATACAGGAGTCGTCTCGTGCCCAAGGTAATTCTTCACTCATATTTTAAGGTGGAGTTTATGATGGACGTGCGGAAATCGTCGGCTACAAATATGTGTTTTTTTATTAAGATCTTAGCGTATAACCCGAACGGGTAGTAAGACGCGGTGCTAAATATTATTATTATTATTATTAAGATCTTGAGTACGGGACGACTCCTGGATAGCTCAGTGGTTATAGCATTGGTGTTCTAAGCCAAAGGTCCCAGATTCGATTCCCGTGTCCAGGTGTCATTTTTCAATTTTAAGAATATGCTATCTAAATGGAGTAATCCTCACTAAAAACATAAATAATAGCTTTGGCTATTTGATTCTTAAATATGCAATCCCTCAGTTATAGTACTTGTACAAGTGGCAGCAATAAACCAATTACCGAGTCGAAATTTCTTTTCAGTGACACATCCATAAACTTACTTTGTGGGGGACAGAGGTGAGTAAGTAAGTATACATTATACCTAGGTTATTATTTTTCGTACTTTTTTTCTAATTGGGAATTTTAAGGGAACTTTATTGCGTGTATTGGTGGCACATCTTATGATTCTCAAGTCCTAATCCTGGATTTTAAAATGTATCCTCTATATTAAACACATATTTAATACTCTAGATTATAATTTTACTTAATATATTTTAAGTATTTATGAAAATTATTCGTTGTCTTGGAAGGCGGAGGAGCTTTATCCCACCAGACAGCTCCCTTTTGGGTGCGCCACTGCCTTTTGTCAAGGTTGTCTACTATAAATTTAGTTCCTGCGTGCTCTAAAAGATTATTCCTATCACGATCCGACTGGAATCAAGAATTTTAAGTGACGAACCAACCCAAATGTCCAGAGTTTAAATTCCTGTTCATGGCGAATCATTCAGATATATCTGAACAGTAAATACGTTGGTGCGTGTATCAAATTGAACTTTGGTCTGCACATGAGTTCTGAATATAGAGGCTAACACTGGTAATAAAATGAATAAGTAAAAATAAAATAAATGATACGTTATAATTGTATGTTACATACCTTTTCCTATACAAATTTCGAATTTTCAAAACATACAATGTTATTTATAGTACAAAAAAAATATCCAAATATACATTTAAAACAAAATCATAAAAGCACGTTTTAAAAAACTTTACATTTTCAAAAAATTCAGTCTTCACTAAACTACCCATATATTAGTAGTTTTTAGAGAAACAACATATGTCCTAATTTACTATGCGAAACATTAAACAGATACTAATTTAGAACAATTTTTGAAATATTTCACACTCTTATAAATCAGTCGTTAATAAACTAGGCTACCCCTGAATCATTCCCTTCCTACCCCCCAAAAAAATCCCTATAAGAACTATTTATAAGCGTATGACCCGAACGGGTGATAGATGTGGTGCTAAAAAATACTATTTATAATACAAAACATTTCCCAGATATCCAGTTAAACCAAATCGTTAGTATCTATTTAAAAAACGTATAATCTTCAAAAATCAGTCAAAAATAAACTACCCTTAATCTTAGAATTATAATCAAATCACGATTTGGCCTCAATATTTGACCACATAACGTCTAAATATCTAGTCTGAACGAAATCTATCAAAATGTTTTGGCCTTAGTCTCGGCTACTAACAGAAACAGAAATGATAATGCAATTTTTTTAAGTTTTAGGCCTATAAAACGTTAATATACGTCGAAAACTATCACGATTATATTTAAATCCATACACCTCTGTATGATTAAGTAAAAAATATAACAATATAGGGAAGAACCTCCAGTGACAAACATCCCCTTCTACCAGCACCACTGGCGTTAGATACGCATCGTACTTGGGCACCGTTGGCGAGGTAGTAGGGGTTATTTTCCCATTCTATCTCCACGCAAATGCGGGTACACTTCCTTTAAATTCAACCTTCCTCATACCTAACCCATTAACGTAATTAGTACATAAACGGATAATCGGAACAGTTAGAAAGACGAGCTAAAAAAAAACTCCAGGAGTTTACCGCACCAAAATACGACGCCTGGTTCAAGCTTTATTACCTACCTAAACTATGTGTTATCCGTGGGGCGGGACGGGCTCTTGAATTTAAAATAACGTACAGCTGAAAACAATCATTCCCTTTTAAATGAGAAAGGTCAACTAAAGTCTTCAGAAGATGGACATGTCTAGACGAATAAACGACTACATAGTTGGCCGTGCCTGTGCGTCCCAAATGTGAGCACCTAATTTTGAATTCATTTCACACCGCAGAAAAAGAGAGAGAGATAAAAAAAAGCAACACTGAATAATTAGTATAATAGGTTGTGGCCTACTCCTTAATTACTTGCGATATCCAACTGTGAAGAGTGAGCACTTTATAGAAACAAAGCGGCGAGCATGCAGAGCTGTCTAAGGTAGCATTTCAAGTCCATTTCACACTACAATATTATGCGCAGCGCACGCAAATTACGCTATTCTTTTGTAAAGTAGTTTTCATTATTTTAAACTAATATTTTTATTCACACCTGGTGCCAGCCCATACCAGCCATATAGCGCACGATAACTCGCTATATTTTTCGATTGCCAGCCGGCGATTTTTGTGAAACATCGCGCGTATTCTTTCCTAACCTCTATAAAGTTTATTATTATTATTATTATTTAGCCCCCCGTCTTACTACCCGTTCGGGTTATACGCTTTCAGTACTAATTACGCTAATTGGATTAGGAATTGGGAAGGTTGAATTAGAGGAAGTGAACCCGCATTTGCGTGGAGGGAGAGTGAAAAACCATTTAGGGAAAATTACCCCCAGTTCTCCCAACCGAGATTCAAACCTCGATCTCCCCGTCCTCAGCAGTCGAGTTCAACACAGTTAGTGCGTTAGCCAACTACGCCACCGAGGCGGGTCCTCTAGAAAGGAAAAAAGAAAATTCTGGCAGCTCAAGTAGGAGGCAGAGGACAGGGCACAATGGTGGTCTAAGTTCCCCAACAAAAGGAATAGACCTGTCGTAAGATAAAACACATAATAATTATAACAATAATAATAGAGTGAAGGATTTGCAAGAATTATTCTTGGTTAAATCTAAAGTAGGTCTTGTCTCTCTCATTATCAAGGTATAAGTCATGCATTAAATGATGAAACTCACCATATTATTGCTTTTTATTGTTGATTGGGTGGACCTTTCTTTTTTTATCTTTGACAAAGAATATAAAAGCAAGAGCTGGTCATCAGTATCGGAATCTCCATTGTCACCAATCCATGGAATCAAGTGGTAGGAACTCGATTCACACAACTATATGAGCACCATTTTGAATTAACAGACTAGAATTGAAAACTGACATAACCGGCTAGAAATATGGTGGGGAGGGGGGGGGGGGAAAAAAGCGAGTGCTACACTTAATATTTGGTGTGACCAATCAAATTGATGNGGGGGGGGGGGGGGGGGGGGGGGAGAAAAGCGAGTGCTACACTTAATATTTGGTGTGACCAATCAAATTGATGAGCTCAGCTACGTAGCAAATAACGTGTGACATAATATTTTGTGTGAAATTGCCTTAAAGGCACCTTAGTAAGCTATATAGAGTAAAATTTTGATGAGACGTATACCATATAGTAACATTATGGTGAGCTGTCTATAGTAGCATCTTGATGAGCTGTTATAGTAATAGCTTGGTGAGCTGTCTATAATAGCATCTATATTACAATTCTGGCGAGATGTATATAGTATCAATCTGGTGAT
Source organism: Timema poppense (assembly GCA_902141375.1). NCBI lineage: Eukaryota > Metazoa > Arthropoda > Insecta > Phasmatodea > Timematidae > Timema > Timema poppense. The sequence goes on along the minus strand of CABFOV010000003.1, from coordinate 659,709 downwards.
CTGTCTATAGTATCATTCTTGTGAGCTGTATATATTATCAATCTGGTGAGCTGTCTATAGTATCATTCTAGTGAGATGTATATAGTATCAATCTTGTGAGATGTCTGTAGTATCATTCTAGTGAGATGTATATAGTATCAATCTGGTGAGCTGTCTATAGTATCATTCTAGTGAGATGTATATAGTATCAATCTGGTGAGCTGTCTATAGTATCATTCTTGTGAGATGTATATAGTATCAATCTGGTGAGCTGTCTATAGTATCATTCTAGTGAGATGTATATAGTATCAATCTGGTGAGATGTCTATAGTATCATTCTTGTGAGATGTATATAGTATCAATCTGGTGAGATATCTATAGTATCATTCTTGTGAGATGTATATAGTATCAATCTGGTGAGCTGTCTATAGTATCATTCTTGTGAGATGTATATAGTATCAATCTGGTGAGATGTCTATAGTATCATTCTTGTGAGATGTATATAGTATCAATCTGGTGAGCTGTCTATAGTATCATTCTAGTGAGATGTATATAGTATCAATCTTGTGAGATGTGTGTAATCAAGGTTCATAGAAAGGAGGTTGTCTCATTCACATAAGGCCTGTGTAGACAGCGAGAAATAGAGGTGTGACGTCACTGGCAGCCCTTTGTCAGCTTATCGTCTAATGGAACATTAGGGAAAACCTTGGTAATTTCTATGCTCTTCTAGTTTGTAAACACATAAAATACTATTTTATTTTATTTTAGCTTATGGCTTCTATCTAATAAGACAATGATGACGAAATAATAAAATTTTAAATAAAAAAATATTTACAAAGCTTAGGTGTAGTATTTAATTCTCGGTTAAAGTCTTTTCACATTTTAAAACAAGAAAACTACCGATGAGATAATTTTATTTATCTAAATAAGTAATAATAATTCATTTTTTTGTTGCTTAGGAGCGATTATATATTTACAAATTACATTATTATATACATAATTATATTACTAGGAGCATATACATTTTTACACATCATTGGGCATAATAGTGATATATTATTAGGATTTTTTTTTACATATTATTAGAAACAAGCGTATTAATTTTAGTTTTTATATATAATTATGAACATATATTTTTCCACATATTAGGCCTGCCGGTATTATGGATATAATATTTACATTAGATTATATATTTTTGTAATTATTATTGGATTATATTTATAATATACGAGTACAATCACATATTATCAGGAATGCATTTTTATCAAGAATACATTTAGGTCTATACTTATATATTATTGGGAAATATATATATTTCTACTTATTTTAAGGAATAGCCTATGCAATTAAAATAAAAGCAAAATAACACTCGTAGTAGAAAGCCTTCTAGCTAACAATATTATTGTTTTTAAATCTGATATGATCGTTTCATCAAAATATTGATACAATGGTCATGTCTATATTCACAAAGTAAACAAAAAATAAGGAAAAATAATGTGTCTAGTTCCTTATTAAGGCTGACACTGGAAGGCCTACTTGTATTTTACCCATATTTATATTTGATAAAGTAATTTCAGTCATTTTAAGAGCATTACCAACAGAAGGTAAACTTTGATCAGAATGAGAGTTCTTAAGATAAAATATTCTTGTATTTTTTAATTTGTTTTTTCTGGATTTGTCACTTACATCATAATTCTTGAATTCACGGGAATTGGCATTAAGAAATTTCATTTTTATGAATGTTATTTGCTTAAAAAATATTTTTAACACAACATTTGGTACATCTGGAAACATTTTGGAGGTCTTTTCCACCGAGCTACCCACTACTGATGGCCCCTTAATAACGTCCCCACCATTATGTTTTACAAACTTTTTATCCAGTTTTAACGCTTTAGATAGCTATTCATCAGATGGTTCTGTTAGGGACTACAAAAGACAAATGCCTAATCCAAGGTGGTGGTGTAAATTCAGGCTCAGATTCATAGGTATAGCTACCAAGATGCGGAAATTCTTTGATGTATTTTTTCGCAACCCCTCCAGCTAAATACTCAATTGCACCACTTTTAAGTTCGTCAAGTCCATTGTTCAGCTCATCTTTTGATATTGACTTATTAAACTCAACTAATTATTCTTCACTTGTTATTTCATTCATATTTGATCCTTCAATAGAGCTTGAAACACCACTAGCTTTCATGACTTTTGCTACAACATACTTAGATTCATAAGCGTTATCAGGGTTTTAATTTTTGTTTTAAATACCTTGCGTTTTCTCCAAAATTATTATTCCTAAACGATAAATTACTTCCAGAGGAGAGGGCTGATAATTTAGACCTCTTCTGTTTCGAATCTGAAAAAATAATTTCTCCAGTATATCTTGATTGAGCCAATGAGTTAGAATGGAGTGAAAGTCATGTGTTTTCTTCAAATCTTGAAGGAACTCCATTAATGATTTTGAAGAAATCCGGCCCGGTATTTTTTGTTTGTTTTTTGTAAGATGACGGCCCGCTCCCAACAAATTTATTCTTAATTAAATACCTTTCCAATTTTTTGAAATGTTCATGTATATAATATAATTCTTGTGAGCTTTCTATAGTAGCATTCTGGTGAGACGTAGACTATGTGATATCATCTTGATAAGCTTTCTATTGTAGAATTCTGATGAGCTATCTATACTAACATTTTGATTGAAAGAACCGTACCTGACAATTACAAAAATTAGCAAAACTATTTTTATAACGTCAAGTCATGTGATCTGCAGCTAACACTTTTGATATACATTATCAATATCTATAAAAGCGTATAACCTGAGCAGGTAGTAAGACGCGGTGCTAAAAAAAAAAAATCAATGTTGGTCGCAAAAAAAAAATATGTTCGTATTTTGTAAAAGGTTCTTCCAATGTGAATCCTACTATGGTTAGGTCATGGGCTCGTTGCATAGGAGAGAGTTCTCCCGGAACAGAGGTAGACAAGACTCCTTGTGTGTCGCACGCTCTACCGGCTCTCGGCATTTGCCAGCCAGTTCCCAATTCCCATATGGAGGCAGGCACTTGGATGCGTGCCAGCGAGGCGAGCGTGAGCCACAAGTGGGGACTAGAGGACCAAAAAAAGGTAGAACTTTGGCAGGAAGAACCAATTACAGACAACTCTATTTACGATCCAATATCTTAGTTCAGTCGGTAGCTTGTCTGTCTACTGAACTAAAGGTCCCAGGTTTAATTCCTGGCATGGCCGAAAAAGGTATCATTAGTTAAATGTGGGTTTACCTTTTCACAGTGATGAATTAACGGCTGTGGACTGGATGCTGTGCTTGTCTTAGTCTTAAGTTAGATTATAAGACATATGAAGCGAAGACAAGCCTAGCCAGCCGGTAGTGGAAACGATATGGCTTGGATAAAAAAAACTGAACCAGGCCACAGGCTGGAAACAGTAATGGATGTTGTAGTTAGTAGACATATTTCTTTACGGTCAACAGTGATAACATTTCGCTCTATTATTAAGGATTCTTTTATATGTATTGATATTAACTAACTAGAGTGTCAACTCCAGATCAAATTACTTGACGTATGCTTACGTGAAAGTAGTTATAGTAGCGTTTTTATATCTATCAGATAAGTTTCTTTCAACAAAAATGGACTGTGTCATTCAATTGCATAGGAGGAAACCTTATCTGACAGTTATATTACCTCTTAGTTCTACTAATCGTCGGCGATCTCCATACATATCTACACACCAAGGGCAGGGATGAAGACGATAGAATTAAGTGGAAATGTATCAACAATTGAGTGGATGAGTGTAACGATGGGCTGGTAAAGGGACGAAGAAAATATAATTAAATGGAAATGTATCAACAATTGAGTGGATGAGTGTAACGATGGGCTGGTAAAGGGATGAAGAAGATATAATTAAATGGAAATGTATCAACAATTGAGTGGATGAGTGTAACGATGGGCTGGTAAAGGGACGAAGAAAATATAATTAAATAGAAATGTATCAACAATTGAGTGGATGAGTGTAACGATGGGCTGTTAAAGGGATGAAGAAGATAGAATTAAGTGTAAATGTATCAACAATTGAGTGAATGAGTGTAACGATGGGCTGGTAAAGGGACGAAGAAAATATAATTAAATGGAAATGTATCAACAATTGAGTGGATGAGTGTATAGTGGATGAGTGTAACGATGGGCTGGTAAAGGGACGAAGAAAATATAATTAAATAGAAATGTATCAACAATTGAGTGGATGAATGTAACGATGGGCTGGTAAAGGGATGAAGAAGATATAATTAAGTGGAAATGTATCAACAATTGAGTGAATGAGTGTAACGATGGGCTGGTAAAGGGATGAAGACGATATAATTAATTAGAAATGTATCAACAATTGAGTGGATGAGTGTAACGATGGGCTGGTAAAGGGATGAAGAAGATATAATTAAGTGGAAATGTATCAACAATTGAGTAGATGAGTGTAAGGATGAACTGGTAAAGGTATAGAGAAAACAGAATTAAATGGAAATGTATCACCAATTGAGTGAATGAGTATCATGATTTGATGAGGCCCTATCTTTTTCCGACTTTACTTTGCTTGTTTTGTTGGCTTTTCACGGTGGACCACCACGAATAGTTATTGTACGTACCATTAGTGGTACACTTACCACCATTTTGGAACCTCTAACATATATGAAATATTTATACTACTATGTAATTAGGAGTGGACTATTAACCTTTCTTTGGAGGTTATCTCATTCTTAATCTTTATTTACTACCAATACATTTTGTTATTTAACCAATTATATTCTGAAAATTGAAAAATGACAACTGGACACGGGAATCGAACCTGGGCCCTTTGGCTTAGTACGCTAATGCTCTAACTACTGATCTATCAAGGAATCGTCCCATGCCCAGGGTCATTCTTCACTCATATTTTAACGCAGAGTCTATCATGGACGTGCGGAAATCGTCAGCTACAAATGTGTGATTCGCAGTCACCTTCGACTCGGTAGTTGGCTTAATGTTGCCACTTGTACAATTATTATAATTGTAAGGAATTGCAATAAATGTACAAATGGCTGCAATAAGCCGACTACCGAGTCGAAGGTGGCTGCGTTATCCGATAACTCATGATCTTAATAAAAATAAGACATTTGTAGCCGACGATTTCCGCACGTCCATCATAGACTCTGCCTTAAAATATGAGTGAAGAATAGCTCATGGAACGGGACTCCTGTATTGCTCAGTGGTAGAGCATCAGCGTACTAAGCCAAAGGTCCTGGGTTCGATTTGTCCAGGTGTCATTTTTCAACTTTCAGAATATGATACCTAGTAGGTGGAGTAATACTCATTTATAGCATAAATAGTAGGTCTGGCTATTTGATTCTTAACCAATTTTATCTACACTCACTAAATTTGGCCATATATATATATATATATATATGTATATATGTATATATGTATATATATATGTATATATATACACATATATATACTTTTCTTGATAACATTGCAAATTTATAATGAAATTATCTGAATGATACTTTTAGGTAAGAGCCTAGAAGCTGAATCAAAAATTTACTTTTTTAAATTATAACCTGGACAGGTAGATCGAGTTCAGGATTGGTTGGTTTGAGCTATCCAGGTTTGTCCCATGATCAGAGAAGCTCTTAAAGAAGATAATATAAAGATGTGGCTATAGCCGTAATTAACAAATATAATAGCTTGACTATTTAATCCATCATGATATTTGGATTCGTGTGACGTCCAAACTACGTCCGTACAGTTCGCTGGATCTTGAGGAGAGAGAAATTCTCTCTGAAAAATTACATCACTCGCCAACTTGGAGGGTGTCGGCTTCCCCTTATTTGTTAAGTCCTCTTGAATTATTATTATTATTATTAGCACCGCGTCTTACTACCCGTTCGGGTTATACGCACTTACGCTAATGTGTAATGGTAGGGTGATTGTGAGATGAAATGAAGGACCTACAGTTTAACGTGGAATCCGAACCACGGTGGAGGCCTGGCATTCCTCACATTCACAAGATGTCTTGTCAGAGGTGAAGGAAGGGTTTGGTAATCAAATAAATCTTTGCCGGGACCGAGGATCGAACCCCGGCCGCCTGCATAGAAGTCTGACACCTTACCCCTAGACCGCCAGGTCACCCCAAAGTCCTCTTGAAGAATTATCGAGGAGCAGATCCCTTCAAGTATGGATAAATAGTGACTCTCCCCTCTAAAGGAATGTTGGCCAGCGTTGAACTACATCCAATATGGCGTGTGTTCTCAGGAATCCATTATTTGTCTTACTCACTATCTAGTTCAATATTACTTCATCAATTATATTACACAACTTAACTGAGTCTATGAGAGAAAAACTGCAATGAGACAGAGCGTTACAGTAGTTTACTTAAAAAGTAAAAAATAAACTATTTTATTGAAATCAATCTACATGATTTTTATTAAAACTCGTTTCTGAGTACAGTTTTGCATTATAAACAGAATGGCGCATTCAATTTTCCGGAGAAATTGATTTATAGGCTACTTTTTTACATAAGCAGATATCTCCAATTTGGAAATTTGTTTTGGCATATCTGCACACATTTTTGAGAGAGGAAAAAAAACTTTTGTCTGAAATATTTTTTTAAATAAAACCAACAGTTTCTGAGCTATTGGCAAATTAATTTTAATAGAGGTCTGAGAAATGGGGAGCTGAAAACTTACATAACTAATACACCCCAGATAGTCAGAAAAGTCTTTAAATTATAAATTTTAGAAGAGGATAAGTGGGTTGAGAAGTGGGGGTGGGCTCTAGAAATTTACAAAAATAATAAAACCAAGTGTGATAAAAATCTCCTAAACTCCTGCTTGATGAGATTTAAAGTTGTTGTTTTGTTTAGGAGAATAAATAATCCTAAAAATTAAATAACACCAAAACTAGAAATTATATAAAAGGGGGTTAGTTAGAATAACTATTACAAAATGATAAAGCATAAAATAGCAAGTTTAACCCCTCATAACTCTTGAACTGTTATGATTTGAAATAATTTACTCACTGTTTATAGCTTACTTGTTAAAATTGTGCAACACAATTTTATTGCCAAATTACCTTAAGTTGTAATCCCTGAGTTTAATATCTAGAAATTCGTCTTGAGTCGTCTACTTTCGTAAGATCGTGTTTTCTAGTGCACACACTCTGAATTTCCTATGTGAAATTAGGCCGGGCCTCAAGTATCCCAGAAAGCTGGAAAATGTTTTGATCGCTTTACTTTGAAGGTCTTATTAGCATACTAATTTTACTCCCTCGTGCGAGGTTTGCGTTCACCACACAATGGAAAATACACGCTGAAATTAGATTTTATTTCAATATCTCCTTTTAAATTAGTTTTACAATAAAGATAGTGTTTACCATTATTAAACAGAATTGATTTTTTTTATAAAAATGTTCCTAAGCATATGTATAATGTTATTGATAGTTTCGAAGCTATTTCCAAAGAAAGGTCTGCGTTCACCACAACAATGGGAAAAAAACACGCTAAAATTATATATTTTTTTTCAATGTCTCATTTTGAGTTAGTTTGGCAGTAAAAATAGTATAGCCATAATTAAACAGAATTAAATTTTCTATAACAATGTTCTTATGCATACTTATCGTACGATGGGTAATTTCAAATCTATATCCATGATAAACGTAGCACCGCACCGAATTATTGTTTTACCTTGTCCTATCTCGCTTCTTGCGTTACATGATATTTAATTGTAATGTTTGAACAATAACGAATGCATTTATCACTAAATATCCATGGCTTGGTATGTCAAAAAACTAATATTTATGAGTAATATCTAGATTTTAATCTCGTTTCTTCACCCCGAGCGTTTATTTTAGCCTCGTATCCCCCGTAGGCCATTACTGAAAGTGTTCTGATAAAATTGATTATCACAATGTCTACATTTCTGGAGGTATCAGAAGGAATAATGGCTGTAAAGGAGCTTCCAGCTGTAGAAAAGTTGGACTACGATGTTCCATCATTTGTTTCAATTGTCAGGGTAAATTGTGAAAAAACATTGAACGTGTAAAGGAGAGTTTGGATTACGACCAAGAAATCGATGTTCAACTGGACCACATCATGACCGAAGAGAACGGCGAGGTTTTTGAGTCAGAAAATGAAACACATTCACACGGGAGTGACCAAGGAAATGAAATAATTGATAAAGAGGAGGAAATTTGTCAACTTTCAGCTTCCAAACAAATAAAGATGAAATAATAAATTGTAGTGCATTAGGCCTACGACGTTAAAAACAACGTGGCTTATACTCTACCTCAGGGTGTTGTAGAAACGAGTATAGAAACTAGATATTACTCATAAATATTAGTTTTTTGGCATATCATGCCATGAATAGTTAGTGATAAATGTATTCGTTATTTTTCAACCATTACAATTAAATATTATGTAACGCAGAAAGCGAGATACAAGGTAAAAAAATAGTTATGCGGTCTTTCCCATGGATATAGTTTCGAAACTATCCATCGCACGATAAATATGCTTAGGAGCATTTTTATAGAAAATTTAATTCTGTTTAGTTATGGTTATACTTATAACTATTTTTACTGTAAAACTAACTTAAAATGAGACATTGAAAGAAAATCTAGTTTTAGCGTGTTTTTTTCATTGGTGTAGTGATCGCAGACATGTCTATGTCTATAGTTTCGAAACTATCCATCGCAAGATAAATATGCTTAGGAACATTTTTATAGAAAATTCGATTTTGTATAATAATGGTAACAACTATATTAACTGTAAAACTAATTTAAAAGGATATATTGAAAGAAAATATAATTTCAGCGTGTTTTTCCATTGTTGTGGCGAACGCAGACTTCGCACGAGGGAAAAAAAATTAGTATGTTAATAAGACCCCCAAAATAAAGCAATCAAACATTTTCCAACTTTGAGGGATTTTTTTCCCCTCTTTAGTAACATTTTTTTGCCCTGGCGCCTGGCCTATAACGTGTATTGTTATGAGCTGTGTTGTGCTTAACATTTTTATGATCGCACATTTCAACTATTCTAAACATTATAAATACGAAACACTTTGTTTCGTTTAATCACTGTTACGTTTATCTGGGTAGAAATTTTAATGCATGTTTTTAAAATAGAGAACAACAAAAAATAATCAGCAGATGCACGAATTGGTTCTCATTATTACTTCTTTAAGGCAATTAATTATTATACCTAAACACTGATTAATCTATTCAAAATGAACCATTTGGTAAATTTATTTTAAATTTACTCGAAAGCCCCGTCACGTTTACAAAATATACTTGGAACTATCTAATTAATTTTCGTACTCTCTTCCATCACTGACGCATCTAGGATTCGTTTGTGTGTGGGGGGGGGGAGCAGAAAGGGGGAGGGGGCTTAATTTCACTTACCAGCTAAGCGGGGCCCATTGGTTTTTCCCGCGGGAAATTTTGAAAATTTAAGTACTGCAAATTGCAAATTCATCAAAAGAAATACAACAATATCCAAAATAATTAAAAAAATTTAAAAATTGTCATAATTCTCTAATTATCATGACTATTAAGTCTTTATGAACAAATTTGTATCTATGTATACTACTAGAATCTACAAACATTCAAATTCCAATAAACTGTATATTGTAAATTTTATTTATAAAATTATTTTATGAGCTAAAATATGAAAATTCAAAAATAATAAGCAACTTGCATTAACTCTTAGCTCACAAAATCATTTTTGAACTAATTCACTTTAGTCTTATGTTAATTTTTCTTGGCTTCATAGAAAGTTCATAGAAAACTTCATCCCCCCCATTTGTAGAAATCATATCTGGCCAGAACTGGCATTCCCAGATCTGGCCAATTCAGTTATGGCATTTTTCCACATGGGTCCGTAAGTGACACCTCTGGATGTATGTATATGAAACCCATTAAGTCTGTCTTCATTTGTAGAGTTCCTCATGTATGCTTTCCCCAGCTTTAGGGACCAGAAAGAGGTAGGTGGGTTGCGAGATCGTGGGGGGGGGGGGGTGAACCCGAAAATCCCCACCTTGGCTGGCCCATTGACTCCCATANGGGGGGGGGGGGGTGAACCCTGAAATCCCCCACTTGGCTGCGCCAGTGTCTTCCATATTTTTGATAATCAGATAATGCATTCATACTTCCGCCATTTTAACTTTTGGTTGATAAATAATTCCGAATAATTTGTTGACAGTTTGGTAGTTACGAGAAGATGAACCCCAGTGTAGTATATTAAGATTTAAAAATATACATATATTATTCCAAAACAAAGCGTTATCGAAGAATATATACCTAGATAAATGGAGACAGTTTCTAGATTGGATCACACGCCAGCCCCATCTCGAAATGGAATAATGTCACATCATATAGGCGATAGCCCACATCATCTGGTTCGATTATCTCTACTTGGGGGAAAGTGTGCTACCCTCATTTCGAGTGGTGAGCTGACACAACCTTTTTTTGTTTGGAAATTGAACGTAGACTTTCTGAATAAACTACAAGTAAAACGAGTCCATATAGCAGCAGGCGAGTGACCTTAAAATGTGCTTGCAGTCTAGGTATAGTTGGATTGCCAAGGTAAGAAACTTTTCAGAGAGCAAACACAAATGACTGTAGGTTAGCTAACACAAAAAGTTGTGAGTGTAGGGGATGCGAGAAAAGTTCTTTTGCAGTTTCTATACCAAAACTTTTTATGGCCAAATCTCCAGTAAAATTATAGTTTAATTTTATTCAAATGGTTATATCAACAGTTGTTGAATATTTGTCATGGTCATGGTGGTATTGGAGGAGAATTTTTTTATGCTAAAACAAAAAGTTGTCATTAAATTCCAGGACACCCCTGACAGATATTCAAGAACTGTTGATATCACCATGTGAAGAAAATTAAACTATTATGTTGAACTCGACAAGTATTTGATTTATTTTGAATAAATAAAAGGTTTTTATATAAAAAAACTGTCTGACACCTTAGCTCAGTCGGTACCATGTCTGTCTACTGTTCGATTCCAGGTATGGCCGGAAAATGTATCATTTGTGAAAAGTGGGCTTACCCATTCACAGCGATGAATGATCGGCCGGGCACTTTATGTTGTGCCTGCCATAGATTATAAGGCATATGAAGCTACTACAGGCCTAGCAAGTCGGTAGTGGAAACTGGTGAAAAATATATAGTTCGAAAAAAAAACTGACCCGGGCCACAGGCTGGAAACAGTAATGTAAAGTAAAAAAATATATAAAAAAAACTGCAAAACACTGATTTTTTCTCACCACCTCTACACTACCACCTTAAAACTAGTGTATCTACCCTTCAGCTGTCAACATTAAAACCAGTTGTCAAAAAAAAGTTGTGTATATCAAGAAGGGATTTAACTAATACTAAACCGTTTACATGAGTGATTGAGGGTAAGGGCCAAGGGGAATATTAAGGGCATAGTAAGATAATCTGTTTTGTGTGTGTGTGTTTTGTTTCACCACGCCTTACTACTCGTTCGGGCTACACGCATACATTAATTACGCTTAAAGAATAAGTATGAGGAAAGTACCAATTTAGGGGAAATGCACCCGCATTTACGTGGAGGGAAATTGGGAAATATTTAAGGGAAACCTCCTTCAATAGACCCAACCGGAATTCAAACCCCAATATCTCCGTCAACGACACCGAGTTTGACGCGTTAGAAGATGCGACCACCGATGAGTGTGGTCTGTTGTTTTAACTGAATCGACGCTAATTAGGAATTAGGACACACATAAGTCCTTACTTTTGCTATTATTATTATTATTATTATTATTATTATTATTATTATTANAATCCACTGAATTATAATGTTGGTAAGCTACATACTAATACAATACATCACTTTTTTGACTCATTAGTAGATTTAAAGGACCAAATACACACATGTCTTAATATGTTTTGATCTTATTAAGTCAGTCAAATAGCTTACGATGGAGAAATATGTTCGTTTTTAGTGTCATATTGTTAATGTTGTTAATTTTTAGAAAAGTTGATATATTATTATTATTATTATTATTATTATTAGCACCGCGTCTTACTACCCGTTCGGGTTATACGCACTTACGCTAATGTGTAATGGTAGGGTGATTGTGAGATGAAATGGAGGACCTACAGTTTAACGTGGAATCCGAACCACGGTGGAGGCCTGGCATTCCTCACATTCACAAGATATCTTGTCAGAGGTGAAGGAAGGGTTTGGTAATCAGATAAATCTTTGCCGGGACCGAGGATTGAACCCCGGCTGCCAGCATAGAAGTCTGACACCTTACCTCTAGACCGCCAGGTCACCTTCTTTTGCTATCAATGTCCATATTTAACCCATTTAATTAATGTTACTTTTTATTAATAATCCCTACTGTTAGGGTCGGGATGAGAGCAACAGTCTTCACACCCTCTTCAGTGGCCGCGTGGTCTAACGTGCTACTCTCGTGTTGGACTAGACTGCCGAAGAGAGGGAAAATCCGTGTTCGATCCCGGTTTGGTGCACTAACGGTAGTTTTCCTAAATGGTTTTCCACGCTTCCTCCACTCGATTGCGGGTGCATTAGTCTCTAAATTAAGCCTTCCTAATACCTAACCCATCAATGTAAATAGTAAATAGGCGTATAACCCAGATGGTAGTAAGACGGGTGCTAAAATAAAAAATAAACAGCCTTTACACTAATATGTATTTAAAGAATAAAATTTAACTTTAACTGGCCTGTATTTTAAACGTATTGTCTTGTGTTTTGTTTTTTTAGTAGCACCGTGTCTTATTACCTGCTTTTAGGTAATAGGCATATGTACTAATTACGTTAGTTAATTAGGTACAAGGTTGAATTTAGAGGAAGTGTACACGTATTTACGTGGAGGGAGAGTGGAAAACCATTTAGGAAAAACCTCCCTCAGTACACTCGACCGGGATTAGAGCCCCGATTGTCACGTCATCGGCATTCTAGTCTAATGCGATCTTGTTATTTAATACATTAATAGATTTTTTCGCCGCGTCTTACTAACTGTTTAGGCTACACATATTCTATTATATTTTAACTACTAAAATGGGGTAGGGATGAGGATGGAAGCATTTTAGAGATAATACTCGCTTTGCTTGTTGGGGGCTCCACCCCCAAGCTCCCAAACAGTTTTCTTTGCAAGTGGATGTAAACTAATTTAATTCCACAGCCGTTTTTGATAGGTCTTATCGTTTAGCCCCAAAGAAAGGTTCGCACCGACTTTAAAGTTGCTCCGCCATATGATGGGTTAAAGATTTTTTTTTTTTTTTTTTTTTACTTTTTGGAATTTTCCCGTCGGCTACAGGCTAGAAGCTATAAGTTTGCCAAATTTCAAGTTTTTTACTTATCTGGAAGTAGGTAAACATTAATGTCACTGAGTGAGTCAGCCGTGTGGCTTTATAGTATAAAATAATACCCGCATTTGCATGGAAAGAGAGTGGTAAACCATTTAGGAAAAACCAGCTTCTGTAAACTCAAACGGAATTTGAACCACAATTCACCCGTAATCAGCAGGCCAGTCTAACACGAGAATGACGCCTTAGCTAGACCATTCGTCCATTGAAGCGGGTGCGTTAGTAAAGAAACACATATATTACCACACTACAATTTTTTTATCTATTTTATTTAGGTAATTCTTCTTCAATGTAATTGGCCTTTTTTGTAATCCTACGCATTTTATTTTATACATTTAAAAACATTCTGACAAGTAGCCAATATTTTTACCAGACTACCAAAGCTGCTCATGTCATAAAAAAAAAAGGGACAAAAACGCCTGTGTCAGAGGGAGAATGCCATTGACCATGAAGGGGGACATGAACCTATTGAGTTCCCTTACTAATCGCTTCGCTCCTTATCAAGACGAACTCACATCGGTGGGAACGTCAAACTTGTCTAGTCTGATTTATCAGTGAGGTTGTAATTTGAATGCAATTTTCTTTATTTTATTTTTTTCAAATTGGTTTTTCAATTCTTCCTTCACGCTGATTCCTAGGTAGGCCCTACTGTACATTCCCTCTAAATTCCACTTTTCCTCATCTCTGTCTCACTAGCATAATTAAAATAGCTTGGACGGATAGTAAGACGTGGTGAGGGATATAAAAATATGGTGGCCAGATGAACTCACTAAAGTAACTTTGGTTGACGGGCTAGCCAAAAAATATCTCATTGGTATAATTGTGGCTTCCTATTTTATAGTGATAAATTAACAGCTGGGAGACTGGATGTTGTGCTTGTTATAGATTTTAGTTAGTTTATAAGTCATGTTCTGATATAATAAAGCAGTTCGAAAAGCGCACGTTATATATTTATATAAAATTTAAATTGAATAAAACCTTTGGTTGAGAAAAAAATTCTTCGCCTGGATATCCGGAGTTAAAAGTTCTTCGTCTGACTGTGCAGTGTTAAAGCTCTTCGTCTGGCTATGCGGCTATGTTTATATCAATCGATTGTACAGCACGAAGGTAAGTGAAGTAGGTCATCAAGCGATGTTCATCACCGTGTCAGTAGGACACTTGCACTACTGGTTGAGAGATGTTCAATCTACTTCCGACACACTCCGCTGTGTTACCTTTGTTTCATACGCGCGGGCGATGTTTCAGTACAAGTCCACTATGACTGTGTGAACGAACACTATTATATTAGCGATTATATTATTATTATTATTATTATTAGCACCACGTCTTACTACCCGTTCGGGTTATACGCACTTACGCTCATGTGTAATGGTAGGGTGATTGTGATATGAAATGGAGGACCTACAGCTTAACGTGGAATCCGAACCACGGTGGAGGCCTGGCATTCCCCACATTCACAAGATGTCTTGTCAGAGGTGAAGGAAGGGTTTGGTAATCAGATAAATCTGTGCCGTGACCGAGGATTGAACCCCGGCCGCCAGCACAGAAGTCTGACACCTTACCCCTAGACCGCCAGGTCACCATTAGCGATTATACTTTTGTATGAACTGATTCCTAAAATAAGGAAGGAAACAATGTTATTGTGGTTAGAACTATCTCCTAAGACAAAGATGGAAGCAATTAATGTTGTTTGAACTATTTATTAAAACAAGGATGACAACAACGACTGTGGGTGCGTCGTAATTTTTTTTTTAGTAGCTACCTCACTGATGTTTATGTGATAGTCTTAATAACTGTTTCAGTAAAAGTTTATCTCTTAAATCTACATCGTAACTATCAGCCGTATGTATGGGGTGCTATAGACGACGTATCGCCCTCTGCTGAATCAAATGGATTACAACTCTTCCCTTTAAGGGGGCGTTTAATTATTGCGTAAGCACAGTTTTTGTCATTGTTAACCTCTCTCCCCTTTATAAGCAACAATAAGCAAATGCCTGACCCTTACCCCCTTGCTTACTTAAGTTTTTTGACTTTAAAAATTGTTCACGGGAATAACCATTATTTTTATCATGCAATTTGGCCTCCAGCCTGAACAGGTAGTAAGACGGGAGGATAAAAAAAATATTAATACAATTTATAAATTGCTGGTAATTATTACCATAGAGGTGTAGATTAATATTGCGAAATAATTGACAATTAACACTGGTACACAATGAAATTAAATTTATTGAAAAAGTAAAATTATAACATTATAAAAGTTTAAAATTTTAATTTACTTTTAATTGTGAAGTTATACAAAAGTATTATTAGTTAATACATAAATATTATATTCATAAAAAAAAACCACCCTAAACTCATTTAATCTGATGACCAAGGTCGTTGAATCTACGTCTAAACACTTTCAATTATTATGTTTTTATTTGGGAGGAGGTGGGGACTAGGTCACTCAAACTTTGACTAACTTCTATAGTCTAGGCTTCTCCACTTCTTCCTCGTTTAGTCACTCAGCATCTTCATTGCTGCCTGAAGCTACCCCGAAGTCCAAAACGGCTTTCAATGCGCCCTCCCTCAATTTCACCCATATTTCTCTGTCTTACGTAAGCAACCTTTTTGGGAATATTCTTTAATATTTTAATTGATTTTGTTTATGAAAAATACTCATTTATATTATTAAAGTTTTAATTATTGAGTTTAGTACAGTTTCAGTGAATACTTTAAAATTGTTATAGTAACAATCAAAAATGTATAAATAAATATATACATACATACATATACACACACACACACACATATATATATAGCTCGCTTGAACGAGGTAGAAGAGACAGAATCTGACAATCACAAAAGTTATCTCCGAATATATTTTTTTTAATCCTGGGGGAGAACTCCTGGAACCCCTCCGGTTTAATTATTGAATTTACTCCTAAGTCATGCCAGGCCTCCACCGTGGTTCGGATTCCACGTTAAACTGTAGGTCCTCCATTTCATCTCACAATCACCCTACCATTACACATTAGCGTAAGTGCGTATAACCCGAATGGGTAGTAAGATGTGGTGCTAATAATAATAATAATAATATTCCTTAGTTGCTCGCCACTTCTCTCCCCCACTCAACTATTTGCTCCTGGACAACATTGATTTGAAGTTCAAAATTAACTTTTTCTTGTTTCTTAGATACACATATGCTTCCACAGAAATTTTTTAATCTAAATTTTAGCGGAAAGATTCCCACAGGAAATTTTCATGAATAAATCAAATAGCCTAATCTCTGGACGATTAAAAAAAATGCGCTACCAAAAAATCTACATTAAGATATTAACCATAATTGTTGTGTCATTTTAAGAATATTTTTAGAATAATCATAATCTAAAATTTTTGTTTCAATTTTATATCTTTAAAACCCACCGAATAAAACGTTAAGTCATTAACATGGGAAATCCTATATCGACTTACTGTGACGTCATTGGTAGCGAACGTCCTTCATATTCATTCAGCCACACCCTTTAACTAGCTTTTATTTCTGTTTTATTTCGTTATCAATTTGTGTTTGTGAAACTGCGTTTGTATAGATTGCGTCTCTACTCAAATCCTACGTCACGCCTGACAAAAAATATGTTCACGATCAACATCTTGGCTATACCTGGCGTACGGTTTCCTTTTAAAAAAAAAACCATGCAGACGGAACTTTCTTGAATCCATTTCACAAGAAATATGGAAATAATTAACGTGATGCAACAAGGACCTTCTCCAGAAGATGGTTAACATCCATAACTGTTCGTGGCGCATTCATCAAGGTTCAGTTGTTTTATTTACCACGGACAGCTGACCAAACGTGACGAAGCCTATATGCCATGCTTAATGCATCGATGGGCACATGGTCCAAATGTCAGGCTCCCTTGGTCTGGTTTGACAGTGATGGGAAGGATGGGGTTCGTATCCAAGTGTGTTTTTTATATATGGTTTTTAGCTCTACCTCCACGTAAATGCAGGTAAATTTTCAAAAAATAATAAATATTGTAAATTTTTAGATAGCCCGGACAGATCGTAAGACGTGATGTACTAAATAACCAATCTTTAGACCAATTTAGGTGGAGTTTTTTAAAATTCATATTTTTCATTCTGCTATTTTAGTTTATCATAGAAAGTTTTTAACAGAAACACAACGCATAAATAAAACAACTAATATAAATATATATATATATATTAGTTGTTGAATTAGTTGTTTTTTAAAAATTCATATTTCTCATTCTGCTATTTTAGTTTATCATAGAAAGCTTTTAACAGAAACACAACGCATAAATAAAACAAATAATATAAATATATATATATGTGTGTGTGTGTGTTTTACAGAAACTTATTGGGGGCTCAAAAATAATTTCAGTGGGCTACTGAAAGGTTACGCCGTGTGTGAATTGTTTTGTTTTTCTTATTATATAGTTAATAAAATTAAGTTGAAACTAAACTATCATGATTAAATGGCTTGAAAATAAAGGTTTAAAGTAAAGTAATGATTTAATAATGTTTTTAACCTCCATAAGCGGTAGGTAGCATGACCTAGCTCGTCCCTCCCTTTCGGTATACTGGATATCATCGCTGAAGGAACTCTTTGTACTTAGCACCCAGTCTTACTAGCCGTTCGGATTATACGCTTAAGTACTGGGGCCTAATTACTCTAATGGGTTAGGAATTGGGAAGGTTGGATATAGAGGAGGTAAACCCGCACTTGCGTGGAGGGATAGTGGAAAACTGTTTAGGAAAAACCATCCCCCAGTTCACCCGAATGAGATTTGAACCTCGGTCTCCCCATCCTCGGCAGTCTTGCTCAACACAAAACTAGCGCTTTCGTGTGGTCAACCTCCCTTTACCTATAAGACAAGTTTCGCAACGCTGGTCAGTCGAGGTTGTCGGTAGCTCCTTCTTACCCCATTACACCACCTCCCGACATTATTGAGAGCGAGGAGATTTTGCAATAGTTCACTGAGAGAGAGCTAAGATAAAGTTTTTCTACATAAGACTTGCAGTTCCCTCATCATCAATGATATTGGGTGTATACAGGATGTCCGGAGATATCGTGTTTCGAACCCTGGGCGGGTATACTGAGGTTTTTTTTTCTTTCTTAAATAGTTTATCACTCTCCCTACTAGAAAATGTGGGTAAATTTATTTTAAAATTCTACCTTACTCATCCCTATTCCATTAGCTTAATTAATATATTCATATAACCAAAATGGGTACTAAGACGCGATGAAAAAAAGGAAAAAATAATATTAATAGTGTTTTAAAAAAATAATCGAATTTTCATAATAAAATAAACATCAACACAAATATTGCAAATAATTGTAATTACGGCACTATCCACATGTTCTCCAAGATCATTGGTCATGAGCATATGATGACAAACTTTTTAAATGAAGAGAAAGAGTTGTCCCTAAATTCCAGGACACCCTTGACAAATATTCAAGAACTGTTGATATTACCTTGTGAAGAAAATTAAACTCTTTATGTTTGGACTAGAGCAATATTTGATTTATTTTGACCCCAAAAAATATTTTGCTATAAAAACTAAAAATACACCTTCCCTCGCGTTCCCTAAATCACAACCGCCTTCCTTTAAAAAGAATAATAATGTTATCTTCAAATAGCTTTAGTTTTATCAGGTACCATATTACAAATAATTGATTTATTTTAAGGAAGATTAGATCCTGTTCCCTATACCTTTCATATTAATCATAGAACTGCAATCATTTGCGTAAAAAATCGTTGAAAATGAACTCATTTTACATTTTTACATATATTTTTCAATTTATTCAAATCAAAATGAAACGTTGTTTATGGTATAACCCACCTCGGTGGCGTAGTAAACTAACGCCATGGTTTCGTGTTGAGCTTGACTGCTGAGGATGGGGAGATCGATGTTCGAATCTCACTCGAGTGAGCTGGGGGTGGTTTTTCCTAAATGGTTTTCCACTCTACCTCCACGCAAATGCGGGTTCACTAAACTAAATTTAACCTTCCCAATTCCAAAACCCATTAGAGTAAATAAAACTTACGCGTATAGCCCGAATGGGTAGTAAGACGTGGTGCTAATATTATTACTATTATTTATTGTATAGAGCAACGTTTCCCAAACTTCCGTTAGTCACTTACGTCTTTAGCGGCTATGTCATAAGCCAGGTATGTCAAACTAAAACTAAGATATTTCTATAAAATAGGTCCCCCCATATAATTAAAACCACTTCCCTCAAACCCAGACATTCTGTTTTACTTTTGTTTAGAAATATAAGAAAAAATCACTGTTCGGTTTGCAAAAGTAAGACCACTCGTTTCTTTTCTGCGCATGGATTTGTAACTAAACGTGGCTGAAAGCTAGGACATGCGGACGTGCGTACCATATTACACACAAGTTTTACCTATAACATAAGTACCATATTACACACAGGTTTTAACTATAACATAGGTACCATATTACACACAGGTTTTAACTATAACATAGGTACCATATCACACAAAGGTTTACCTATAACATAGGTACCATATTACACACAGGTTTTAACTATAACATAGGTACCATATCACACAAAGGTTTACCTATAACATAGGTACCATATCACACACAGGTTTTAGCTATAACATAGGTACCATATCACACAAAGGTTTACCTATAACATAGGTACCATATCACACAAAGGTTTACCTATAACATAGGTACCATATTACGCACAGGTTTTAACTATAACATAGGTACCATATTACACACAGGTTTTACCTATATCTACTTATTTCACAAAGTTTTTTTATTAACACCACATATTATTACCTATTCAAGCTATATTCCTATGTACTAATTACGCTAAAGAGTTAGGGATTAGAAAGGATCGAATTCATATGAAGTGTACCCCGATTTGGGTGGATGGATAGTGGAAAACCACTTAGAAAAACACCTTAAGTACACTCGACCGGGATTCAAACCCTATCAACGGCAGGTTTGTCTAACACAAGAGAGACGCCTTAGACCATGTGGCCACCGAAGCAGGTTGCTAATTGTTGCCATGATAGTTGATCGTTCTCACGGTAATAGTTAACTTTATTCAATTCAATACTGTACTTGTTAAATACGGAAACATCACTTGTGTGTGCGCGCGCGCGTGTGTGTGTGTGTGTGTGTGTGTGTGTGTGGAAGGGGGGGTGGGGAAGGGACGCAGAATCACAGCCACACATTATATAATTAAATTTTACATATTTACTATTGTTCTAACAAGTTCTGAATCGACTTTATTGAACATTAATGAACATACTTCAAATCGAACTATATTAAATTAGAGAAGGTACGTGACTCTTTAATCCAACTGTTGAAAGAGCGGGGTTAAGAGCCCCGTCTCACCCCACGGACAGCGAGGAGTTTAAACATAGACAAGAAGGTAGGTATCCTTTATTTATGGTTTAAGGTCATTCTAAAAAAAAACAATCTACAGCACAGTTTTAACAAATGTATAATCATAAGCTATAAATAGTGATTATATTATTTCAAAACTTGTAGGCGATATTTAGACCACCCAAGTGATGTTTTGATTGACGGTTTACCCCGTGAATCCAATCGCATCCGTTGGAAATCTGAAGCTGATTGTACAATGGTTGCACACTGGATGGATCGCTTGACCTGCTTGCTAAACTTGAGATGAAAGGAGAAGAAAGGAAACGCGAGTGAAGCTCTATATTTTTGCAATTTTTTATAATCATAAAACCCCTTTTTCGGCCAAAATAAAAACAATTTTGATTCAGTAGAGTAATGGAATTGGATTAAAAACTTTTAAATGAGGATAAATATTCCTGGTAAATTCCACAACGCACATAACAGATATTAAAGATCTGTTTATATAACCATACGTAGAAAATTAAACCAATCGTATATACGAGAGCATTATTTAATTTGTAATGACAAAGAATGTGTTTTTTTTTGCATAAAAACAGTAAAAAAAAGACCTTAACTTGTGTTTTGTACCATCCCACCTTGCGTTTCTATTGTAAATAGGATAGTTCGAAAGCAATGTATGTACGTATAAATATATGCCCACAAAAGGTCTATCAAGAACTAATGGAAACAAAATGGAGGAAAATATCGGTTGACAAACAAATATCTTGTATGTCGCCTGATGAATAGGTAGCTGGGATGGCAACAGCTATTCCAAATCAATCACATTGTCAGCCCGGTTGCTTCAATATCACCTCGTTAATGGGGCCCCTTTAAGGGATGTATAGTACTCAACACAAAGGTTGGGTCCTCGACGGTCCAAAATGCATACACCAACTGACCCTACAAGTGATACCTTCCCTCCACTCATCATGAATGGCTGTATATTGAATATTATTACTAGTATCGTTCATACCTCTGTCATTTTCATATTTGTCAGAACCATAAGCCCATAAGTGAGACTGAGACATATCAGTAAAAGTGGCAACTTGCTCTAGCCCATCCATACCACACGATATAGTACATTGTAAACAATTGCGAGTTCACTTCCTTTTTGTTAAACCTTGCTCATCCTTAATACATTAGCGTAATTAGTATAAATGCGTATAGACTGAACGTTTAGTAAGACATGGAGGAAATTTTTATTTTTTTATTTATTGTCTTTATTTTGAAACGTTTTTGTGAAATTAAGGCTATTTTGCCTTGTCTTACACTTAGGGCCAGTTTTATGACTACCGGATGAATATTGTTATCGGGAGCTTAAAGTTAGCGTCCAGATAAAGGTTATCATCCACTTTAATATTTTACGCATATCATGAACTGAATTTATCTGACAGATAGATATTTGTAGGATAAATATATTTGCATGCAGGAAACCCAAGGTTGGTACTGTTTTTACTGGTGTGTGCATGCGTATAAACTCTACTGCTACCGCTACAACCTGGCTAGTGGCTACAACCCTCAAAATTTGTTAAAGTGGTGGGTAAACGAGTGCGAAGAAACAGAAGCTAGGTTATCTTGCACGTACTAAGTTCGGTGTCTGCTAAATTGTGGTCAATAGTTAGGTACAACATTTACAACATTTCATTTATTATTCTCACATTTAAATAATTTGTTATTATATAACTATAACTCTACAAATAGTTTGTCAGCTTTTATAAAAGTGTGAATTAAATGTTCTAACTTTATATATAGTTAGAGCCTGGGCCTGTGCTTACTAAACACGTGAACCAAGATTTTAACCTAAAAACAGATTCTGATTGACGATACCTCATGAAAAACAACGCGTCATTATGGCTACGGCCATTTTAACTTTCAGATAAAAGTTATCAGGTACTTGAACCTCCCGATAAAAATGTGATGGATAAATACATTTTATCTGGCAGATAAATACTATATGGTAGTCGTAAGACGCACTTTTAATTTATCAACCAGACAGAGCTATTTATCGGTCAGATTAATATTTATCCAGGAGTTATAAGACCAGCCCTTAACCAATTAAACTAAACAAGAAAAAGAAAAACTGTACGGCACCCTTCTTCCGCCAAACCAGCATATCTCGTATCCAACCAACATAATGCAACAGTTGCAGTACATGTGCGCTTATTTACACAATAGTTGTGTTTACGTCACTTCCCTGTAATATTTCACCACGGAACGCTACCGGGCAAACAGAAACATTGTTACATGAAGTCATGGACTTGAAGGTAGTATAAAAGCAGAGTGTTATTAAGAGTATACAAACGGACACCTTGATGATGTATAAAGATAGAGAGACAGTAATTTTACTATCTTGTAGGGGAGACGTCAACCAGTGGTCTTGCGGTAAAATTTTCTTCTCAGGACCCGATGCTCGTTGGTTCAAACCAGGTCAATGTATCTTTCTTGGGAGATAAATATCCGTAGAGCAACTTCCTTCGGAGGTGAAGACCATCGGTCCCAAGTCGATTGTCGCATGTAAAAGAACCCTAGAAGGTATGTGGAAATACCTTTCCCGGGAAAAAGAATGTGGTAGTCCCTTTCGTTCACGCTCAAAGAAATTTTTTTGTGCAGATATGAACAGTCGGTTCAGAAAGTACACGTTAAACATCTCAAATAAATAAAAATTACAGTGCAGACGTGTCTTGCTCTTTTAGTTTTACGGAAGAGCTATGGACTCTACGTGATTTGGAATGTAATTTGTCTAATGTATGAAATGTTGATTAACTTTGAATAGCTTTTAGCAACTCGTAGTGAATCGTGACTTGTGTTGCTGACAAGTCACATATTTAGGATTCAATTTGGGTGGAGAGGGAGGGGGCGAGGCAAATATCTTAAGCTGATTAACCAAGAATTTAGACACAGTATTACGCTCGAACCAGAAAACGTATCGAAGCATGGGTCTCTGCATTCTTCCTCTGGCAAGAGGCAAATATGGAGCAGTTTTGTATATTTTTTAATGTTTAATTAAACGTTTCTCAATATTGTAGTATTTTTTGAATATCATGGCAAAACGATTTCATTGGACTCAATTCCACGTTTTATTTAAAGTATAAAACAGAAAAACTATGTGACGTCTGGTTTGAGTCGTATTACCTAACTAAGCTAGGTGCTATCCATGGAGGGAGACGGGTTCTTAAGAGCACTCAAGAGCCCGTCTCACTCCATGGATAACACCTAGCTTAGGTAGGTAAAACATCTTGAACCATGTGTCACACCTTAGTGAAGTTGTTTGTAGCTTCCATTAGAAATCAATGGTTATTGAAATCAGTGAAATCATTTTAAAATATTTTACAAAATCCATTGAAATTGAAATGTAATTATTCTGAAAGGAAAATACCTCTTCACTCATCCCAATTTCACTGCTAAACACACGCATTGGTGCTCACGTGGACTAAACGTCAACCTTGTATAGTCTTAATTACCTGTCATAGGATGGCTGGGGTTCGAGTCCCGACCAGTTGTATTAAGAGTGTATTTTCCTGGATGGGTTTCCACGCAAATATGGATACGTTCAAGGCCATATCCATGGGGGAGTTTAGGGGTTCATTCCCCCTCCCCCAAAGTTGACAAACAATTAATCAATACTGCCTTATTTACGGTTTGACCAAATCTATAAACTATGAGCTTATAGCTTTTCGCCAACGTTCCAAAGTCTTAAGTACAATTTTACAAATAGTTTGTGAGAGTGTTCATTAGTCAGACAACAAATATGTGTAGATTATGGCAAAATATTGACAAAGTATATAGGAAGTGTTGGTGAATATGTGGCGAAAGTCTATGATATTTTGATATTTGGAAACGACGAAATCTTTCAACTGGAAACTATTCGAAGGATGATTCCAAAAATACGTCACAAATGAGTCAGCAAATAAAAAATAATGCGAGAGTGCTGATAGTATAAGAATGGAGGCTGGGGGTTAAGATATCGCCCCCTCTCCCTCCCCCAAATGTTTGCATTTTACGAAAATACAAACAGTGGAAGTTTTAGAACAACCTACCTGGAGATAGACATAACTTTTTTTCCGGTCAAAATTGATAAGATTTTAATCTATTGTTCCCGAGTCTTACTGAAGACAAGGCCATCGGAAGCGTGGGATGACTACCCAGGGCACTAACCCCTCCTACCCCTCAGCTTCTTCCTTATCCACCCAGATATCTGCCACAATTTTCAATACTTACGTTCCTCGTGGATATAAGAGTCAAAGTCTTCAATACATTTGGTCAAGTTAGAAATAAATGTATTTGAAAAGGATACAATATTGGGAGGAAGTCGAAATCATCTCTAAATTTATTCAGGGTGGGTCAATGGCAGCGGAACCTTATTGGTGTAGGGGTAAGTGGGGCAATTAACCACAAATTTGTTTTTAGGGACCTGTCTATGCCCTAACCAAACCAAAGAGTCCTAATAGGGGGCAAACTTTTGTCAAATGAATGGTCCTCGCCTGAAATTTTTTGAAATTTATACACCCTAGAATATTTTTTGGAGTGGTCTTCCCTCAGATTTTTTTAAAACTTTTATTACTTTAGAAAATATATAGAACAGTGCCCCTCAACCCTTCCTGAAATGTTGACCTGGTTACGGCCTTGGATGCATTCCCTCTAAATTAAAACTTTACCATCCCAACCTAATTAGTGTGATTAAATTTGGATAGCCTGGGCGGGTATTAAAGCATACTGGGGAAAACAAACCTTTAAAAAATGTGGATATACACGTATATAAGATTACTTTGGGGTTTAGGTTTGGGCAGGTCAAAGCATTTAGTCACACACTTAACTTTATGATAAACACGTTGGTTTGAGGTTCTTTAGATTAGTGGTTCACAACTCTTTTTTTAGCCTAGCGCCCACTTCTGAGAATTGAATGCTGGTTATCCCCACCTTCTTCCAAAGTTAAATATAATAAGCATGTTGAAATCAGCGATGATATTCTTAAATTAATATTACATTAAACATTCATATTTAATTATTTCAAACTAAATAGTTAATGTACAAAAACAAATGCTTTTATTTCACCTGTCAAAAGTCCCAAATTTGTACACCTCCTGATCAGCTACCTGTTGCCAAATGGAAAATACATCCTCTTTTGAAAAAACATGACTAAACAATAGCTACCATTTTTTGTGGAATAGCTTATAATCCTTATGAATAAAACACACTTTAAAACATAGCTTATGTTAAATGTTTATAAACATAAGCAATTAAATGAACTGTCAAAATTAAAATAAGATTAAGACACATTTAAAAAATATTTTGTTGCCTGTTATACCATTTAATTATTGACGTAATATCCATAAAAATCTAAACGCATCCTACCATCCCCTTACAGATTCCCACCCCACTGAAAACCAAAAAATAATCCCTTGGGGGTGGTACCACTCAGGCTACGAAATACTAATCTGGTTGATAATAAATCATTGCTAATATTTTAATTCGTGACCCAATAACATTATGTTTTTAAGTTTAATTTAATTTGTTAAAAAGTTGCATCCTAATTTTAATTGAGTGTATTATATCAGTTGACATTATAGGGCTGGCCGGGGGTGGTTCAAGACACATTAAACACCCTTCAGCCTTGGCTCCGAGCCTATTGTTGGATTTATAGCGAAGGTGCCGTGGAATCGCAAAGATGCAATCATCTTTAACAAATACCCGCTTCCGTGTCCGAATGGTCTATGGCTTCACACTCGTGTTAGACTGGCGTTTTGATGACGGGGAGATCGGGGCTCGAATCCCGCTCGGTTCTAGTCAGGGTGGTTTTCCCTAAAAGGTTTCCCATTCTCTTCCCACGCTAATGCGGGTAGATTACCCCCAAAATGCTTTCTTCCTCATCAATGCCCCAATAGAGTAATTATCACTTGCGTAAAAACTGAACAGGTAGCAAGACGCGGTGATTCAAAAAATCTTTAACAAATTAAGGGCACAGAGGAAAAAGGCAGAAAGTCTAATTTTAGCTCTAATTGAACTAGTAATTCAATCTGTTAGAAAAACATGAAAACTTTCTAATGCACTTTAGATTATGGTTAAAAAAGGTCTCTGTCATACATGGTTTAATTTAAAAATATATATTTGCTGGAGTCGTTAAGGGGTTTTAGATAAAAAAAGTTATTGTTTTGGAAAATGTTTGTAATGTGACTTACCCCTATTTCCCCTGCACCCTTCAAGTCGTTAAAAAAAATGAATTGTAGGCCCCACGTAAACGCGCCTTTATTAACATAACAGTGGCGTATTCACGTCTTAGTACGTACAACGTGCCGGGAGCAAGGTCGAACTCAAGAGAGTTTAGTACCCTTCAGTGCCATTGTCTCAAACTACCTAGATGATTGGACACATTAAGGTGGAAGTGTAAGCAACTTGAGCTGAGGGCAGTGTTTTCAAAGATTTTATATATATAAAGAATGCCAGGTCTCCACCGTGGTTCGGATTCCACGTTAAACTGTAGGTCCTTCATTTCATCTCACAATCACCCTACCATTACACATTAGCGTAAGTGCGTACAACCCGAACGGGTAGTAAGACGCGGTGCTAATAATAATAATAATAATAATAATAAATATATATATATATATATATATATAAAAATTGGTCAACAGAAATTAAATACTTCTTCAGTAGGAACATAGAATTTAACTTTCTTTAAATGGTGACCTCAACAGTTGTCTTTCAAGGCTGTGCTGTAATTTAATGACCACGTTTTCGCTTCATTTAAAAAGTTTATCATTTATTGCTGCTATGCTCATGACAGATATTCAACAACTGTTGAAATCACCGTGTGAAGAAAATTAAACCTTATGTTTGTACTGGAGCAATATTTTATTTATTTTGGCCAAAAAGAAGTTTTGCTGTAAAAACTGCAAAAACACTGGCCCTTTCTCGCTTTCCCTACATCATCACCTCAAGGAAGCCTCCTTCCGGAGCACAGAGACGCGTTGTAGACGTTAAAAATCCCAGTTAATTGAGAACAGGTTTGTTATTTCAAAATTTGATTAACGCCAAAGTGGAAGTGAAAGGTGTTTACATGCTCTTAAGGAATTAAAAATCTTACAGCTTAAGATTTATAGTTTAGAAAAATACTATAAGAAATTAGAATTAGCTAATTTTCATCGACATTTAACGCTATATGTCACAGCTCTGAGATCAAAGTAAACTGTTAGAAACATCCCCAAGCAAATAAAGTCTTTTGGTTTTAAATCAAATTCCTGAAAGAAATTTCTAAAATGAAAGATAATTTTTTGAGAGTTATTTTTATGCTTTTCCACAAGAAATACCCTATTGTGAATATATTTTTCCTTCAAGTATGCGATGTCTCTAAGTAACCACTGGTGACAGTTTAAAATTAGATTAAATAATATTTCTAAATCCGAGACAGTCGATTCATACAATGGCAATGCACCTTGTACTTGCACTTGTCAACCTAAAAGTGGAACGAATAAGTTCAACCGTTTCCAATAACTAGAATGGATACTAAGCTTGTTGGGAGCTCTGGACTGCGTATGAAATCGAAATTTGGTCCCCTCTATTCGGCCACTGCCGTAATTACAATAATTTGCAACCTGTGTATTGATATTCATTGGAATTTCGCCCCTCAAGTCGCAGATGGCTATGGTATCTAACAGCTCGCGATACTATTGGTCACTCAAATTGTAGCTGACAATTTCAAACGACCCGCTTCAATGGTCACATGGTCTAAAGAGCTACTCTTGTGTTAGATTGAACTGCCAAAGATGGGGGTGTCGGGGTTCAATCGCGGTCGGGTGCACTAAGGGTGGGTTTTTTCTAAATGGTTTTCCACTCTATCTACACAAATGCGGGTGCAATTCATTTAAATTAAACCTTCATAATCCCTAGCACATTAGTTTAATTAGTACACAAGCGTTTAACCCGAACGGATAGTAAGACGCAGTGGTAAAAAATAAAAAATAAAACTCACAGGTCCGTCACAGACATAGAATTATTATTTTTTAAACTATGGATGAAGAATGGCCCTGAGTGCGGGACGAATCTTGTAGAGCCACGTGTTAAAGCATTGATGTGTCAAACCAAAGGTGCCGGGTTTGAGTCCCATGTGCAGGTGTCATTTTTCAACTAATTTAAATTAATTATAACCTTTATTAATTGCCATTTATATATTAAATAAATCTCTTAAGACATTCACTTGTATGTAATATATAATTTAATTAGAAACTAGAAAGCCTTATGTATAACCAACATAATGTCCCGGTAAAATTTTGCATCCGAACTGTTGCGCACAATGGTCTAAGTCCAGCAAACGTCAAGAAAATACGTTTTTGAATGGGATATTTGGGAATCTTGGCATAATTGGGAGAGTTCTGGCATCTGAGGCCATTGTACCAAATCTGTACTCTTTATTAGACATGGATCAATTCCCAAAAATGTATGACTTTGCTTGCTAAATATGTGAAATGTTTGGCTAGAAGTGGTTTTTCTCATATGAAGTGAAACCTAACACCCTAGAGCTTACGCGGCTAACAGGCACACACACTTGTCATCAAGTTATTAAAGTGACCTTGGAATAGTATTTCAAGCCTAACATTTATACCATTGTTGAAAATTAAAAGGCTTGACATTTTTGGTTAAAGAAAAGTGTAATGTTATTGTTTTGTATAGGAGGCTTACTATTTTATTTTTTTCTGACAATAAGCTACTACTAAAGATGGGTAGTTTGAATCCTTCGAATCCTATGGTATTCGAGAGATTCGAGATTAGTAAAAATCTAAAATAAAACTATCTCGAAAACAATGAAGACCTTGATTTGATATAAGAATTTTAAGCAGTTGGTAAACGAAATTATATGAACGTAATGTGATTGTAAGAATAAAAAAAATCGCAAAAAAGGATAGAATAATTTTATTAAAATAATTAATTTACAATTTTTTTTCTTTATTGATTATGACGTAATAGACATGGCAAACAAAATATCACTTGTCAGTGACACCAAGCTTTAAACAATTTGTTTAAAATTAAATTTTAATTGTTTTCATTTTAATTAAATGATCATTTTGTTAAAAGATTCGAAGTTTCTAATTTGAATTTAAGATTCAAAAACGTATTTAGGATTCAGATTCTAGAAACATATGATTCGATCCAACTTTAATTTTTACTTAAGATAATGACAATGCTTTATTTTGTAATGTTCAATGTGACTGTTATGATAAAATGGGTTTGATACGCCTTATCTAAGGCATCAATATAATAAGCTGAGGTAAAACTTAACATATAGGTTGAAATTCGAGTCTCGACACTGAATGAGAGAGGGATTCAACATCCCCTCTAGATGTAAATGTTGGTGCACTTTCTTTAAGTTAACCTTTCAATCACGGTCCCTCAAAACAAGCCGTTAAAAACAAAGGTATTGAAATTACTAGCAAAACGATTCACAAAATTTTGTTATCAGAAAAAAATAAAAATTTAAAATAAGTATATATATATATATATATATATATACACACATATTTGTTTTTTAAAAATTTAAAATAAGTATATATATATATATATATATATATATACACACATATTTGTTTTTGGATGTCACAATCCGTAATTTTTATAGATACCTTATAAGGATGAACAAGCGTTTGAATGATTATATTTTAAGTCGAATTTCTAACTAGTATTTCCAATTACGTTGTAGCTTAGTTTTTTTTAGGGCCTTGGTGAATATATATATAGGTAGAGAGTAAAAAATATATAGTAGCTCGGTATCGTTCAACACAGACCATAACTCACCGGTTATCAACAAATGTCAGCATGTGTTAGAAGTGTTCATATCTATGTAAGTGCTCGTAAGTGTATTTTCTAAGAAATTGGACATGATCTAGCAGCTAAATTCTAAACATGATTTTTTATTACACCATAAAACTATTCGTTAAATTATTTATCATCAATCAAACATGTCACACATCAGATACGCTTATAATAAAGAATAATTCTTGGAACACAAATTTGTATATATTAAGTTTCTCAGGTGAAACAATATCTTGCATGACACATGTATCGGTAAAATAGCAACACACATGTTAAAATAATATATGTGTGTACTATAGTGACGTATAGATAATTCTACATGTTTTGACAGTGTTAAATATATTGTGGATTTCGCTTGAAATATAAATGCAGGTAATAACTTATTGGAGACGAAATTATTTTTCGTGTTTATTGTTTTAATATGTTTTTTGTGTTCCGTGTATCAATCACTGGCTGTCCGTGCTATCCGAAAAATTTTAATGAT
The DNA here is from genome assembly GCA_902141375.1 of Timema poppense. Classification (NCBI taxonomy): domain Eukaryota; kingdom Metazoa; phylum Arthropoda; class Insecta; order Phasmatodea; family Timematidae; genus Timema; species Timema poppense. The sequence goes on along the minus strand of CABFOV010000003.1, from coordinate 628,652 downwards.
GAAATAAAGGACGAGGAAGGTAGAAGTTAAAAGGAAGTACAGCCACATTTGCGTGGAGGCAGAGTGGGGAAACATTTTTTTTAAAAAGCACCCTAGTACGTTCTGGTCTGTATCCTAGCACCGAGCTCCCTGTCGCTTGAAAACCATAAAAACCCGCATCGGTGGGTATATGGATCAAGGTATCATTTTCGTCTGGTTTAGTTACGGGAAGTGAGATTCGAATCCCGTCCGGGGTGTATTGAGATATTTAAAGGAATATACAACTCTACCTCCACGCAAATGAGGGTATATTTTCTTTAAAGTCAATCTTCCTCGACCATTGCCCATTAGTGATAGCCCATTCAGACGGCTATTAAGAACAATAATAATATTTAGCACCGCGTCTTACTACCCGTTCGTGTTATACGCTTTAAGTACTAATTACTCTAATGGACTAGGATTTTGAAAGGTTGAAATAGATGAAGTGAACCCGCATTTGCGTGGAGAGAGAGTGGAAAACCATTTAGGAAAAACCACCCCCAGTTCACCCGACCGAGATGAACCTCGATCTCCCCGTCCTCAGCAGTCGAGCTCAACACGACAAGCGCGTTAGCCAACTACGCCACCGAGGCGGGTGGTTATTAAGACGTGTGGCGCGTGGAATAAAACTTCCTCCTTTACTCGCGTGTTAATCAGAATATATAAATACATAGTCAAGAAAAGGTTCAAAACTTTAGGTACACTAACCTATAGTATTCATTAAAACAAGCAAATTTTTTTTTACAATATTACGCAAACTAACACACTCAAATATACAGATAATTTTGTCTTTCTGTAATAGTAAAATATAGAATAGAAAATGAAATGTTATTTGAGTTTATATGGTACAAATTTATCATCTTATCACAAAAAATAAAAGTATTCTAAATGTTGTCCTTCCATTTCCACACACATTTCATATCCTCAAATCAGACTGTTGCGTGATCTTTGAAAAATACCTGGTTTCATTAGAATCGTCTGACAACAGTTTTCAACTTTCTGTTGCATGTCTGATAAATCATTTTATTGAATATGAATATAACACTAAACTATTTAAGTATCCTCCATATAAAAAAAAGTCTAAAATATTAATGTCAAGGGTCCGGGGGCTAAGTACTATGGTGCTGGACCTCTTAGAGCTATCATCGCCTGCATTTATGGGTGAATTAGTTTGCGGACCTAGATTTACAAATACTCTTTCACTAATTTTAATTAATACTACAAAGTCCTAAAGTTTTGAGTCCTTATTTTAACACCCTATATAAATAGAAGAAACACACTCAGTCACTCAATCGCACCGGTTGTCACGTGGATTGACGCATCAGGCTTGCAATAGATTAGTTTGGCTGTGACGTGGAGATAGAGGTTCGTATCTCATTAGGGTGTATCGGGAATGACTTTCCACGTGTGGGGCTACCAGTCATTGTGGTTTCCCCTTTTTTCCTCAACACTAACGCGTCTGTGCTCACTCTAAGCTACCCTCGTTACCAATGCACTTTAGATTAAATCATTAATAGCCATGTTGGTAAATCTCTTAAGGGAAAAAAACACAAAATGAATCTTTATCAGCTCACAGTATTAAAATATACATTATGTGAGCTCACGTAAAAGGTACGGTACAATTTTCGTAGGAAGGAACTCAACTGACAGCCATAAAAGTTACTAGATCTACTTACACACATTCACACGTCAAGTAATGCTATCTGCAGTTATCACGTGTGATAGATATAATCAATTTCTATAAAAAAAATTACTAATAAACAAGTATATGCTTCAGTGACCGCATGGTTTAAGGCATTACTCTCGCAGTAGACTAGACTGCTTATGACGGGAGATCGAGGCTAGAATCTCGGTTGGGTGTACTGAGGTTTTTTCTGAAATAGTTTTCCACTCTCCCTCCACGCAAATTCCAGTACACTTCCCATAACCTTCATAGTCCCTAAAACCATTAGAGTAATTAGTTCATAAGCGTATACACCGAACGGGTAGTAGGACGTGGTGCTTAAAAATAATTATGATATGGTAAAATTGATACATTGTTCACCACAAATAATAAGTTTGTATTTTATGAAATTTTCTTCCAAACAAAAATCTACTAGGCCTATCCCCCCGTATGACTCCAAAACAAGTTTATGAATAAGATTAATTTCCTTGCTTGTAGGACAAGAAAGAACGTGTAACACACTAATGTGTTAAAGCAGGAGTGGCCAGACTCTTTGATCTAAGGTTTTATACTCCAGAGTGGGAAAATACTTTGTGATCTACTATGGAACCATAGGCTCATATTGTTTGTTTCATTGATAAAAAATTAATAAACTAGTTTATTATCATCATCGCGTCTTACTACCCATTCGGGTTATACGCACTTACGCTAATGTGTAATGGTAGGGTGATTGTGAGATGAAACGGAGGACCCACAGTTTAACGTGGAATCCGAACCACGGTGGAGGCCTGGCATTCCCCAACTAGTTTATGTTTTAATAGTAAAATTACATTCCATACAAGAACTTATCATCCTTTCACAAATTGAAACTGAGTTTTTGTTTATCAAAACACATAATATATTTAGTTTTCCTGAAATTAAATATTTTACACTTTACTTTGAATTTGATGTATGATAGGATAGTTTGTTTAGTGAGAGTTCATAATTATCCTGTCATAAACGAAGGCAGGATTTTAAATAATCATCCAGTCAGACAGCTTCAATATTTCAATTTTATAATGTTGATTTGAGAAAAATCTGCAAGCCCTTTCTATAATTTTCCTTCTTTCAATTAAAAAAAAAATCAATCGACCAAACTAGCGGCCGCGGTCGACCGGTAGATCGCGATCGACTGTTTGGCCACCTCTGTGTTAGAAATTAGGAGAGTTGATAGTATTTTCCAAACGACCCTTTCCATCGTGACCTTACGGTTTTTATATATACTTTAAAATAAAGTAAAGACAATTAAATTGTTATTATTAGCATCGCGTCTTACTACCCGTTCGGGCTATACGCATTTACGTTAATGTGTAATGGTAGGGTAGATGTGAGATGAAATGGAGGACCTACAGTTTAACGTGGAATCCGAACCACGGTGGAGGCTTGGCATTCCCCACATTCACAAGATATCTTGTCAGAGGCGAAGGAAGGGTTTGGTAATCAGATCAATCTGTGCCGGGACCGAGGATTGAACCCCGGCCGCCAGCACAGAAGTCTGACACCTTACCCCTAGACCACCAGGTCACCCTAAAGACAATTAAAGGTATAATCCTTAATAATAGCCGCTCGAATTCTCATTTTAAACAACACAACACAATTTGATGAGTCAGGGCTGACCTAAGAGGGTATTTATTTACTCAATACATCCTACTATAAATACACACGGCTGACTCACTCACTCACTCACTGACATTAATGTTTACCCACTTTCAGATGAGCTAGAAACTTGAAATTTGGCAAACTTATAGCTTCTAGCCTATAACCGACGGGAAAATTCCAAAATGTTAAAAATATATATTTTTAACCTCCTCAAAATTTTTTTAAAACAGCGGAGCAACTTTAAAGTCGGTGCGGACCTTTCTTTGGAGGTATCTTGTGACTAAACAGTAAGGGCCAGTTTCATAGTCAAATTTAGTACGCCTCAAGTGCGGCGCTACCCTAGAACATGACGACACCTACCTAAACCAGAATGGAATGGGCCAGTTTCCTATGCGAGAACGGCCCATTCCATTTGAGTTTAGGTAGGTGTCATCTTGTATTTAGTGTAGCACCGCACTTGAGGCGTACTAAATTTGACTATGAAACTGGCCCTAAGACCTATCAAAAAATGGATTGCACCAGCAGCTACGGATTTGGCGAGATCCACAAGTTTGGTCATTGAGGGTTTGGGGGTGGAGCCCCCAACGAGCAAATCGAGTTACCTTATAAAGTCAAACAATTCTTAGGAAAGTTCACAGCTATATTATTAAAGACAACACTGCTAATGTAATATACATTGTTGAACGTTCTTGTCCTTACACGCAAGGAAATTAATCTCATTCATAAAACTGCTTTGGAGTCATTTGTACAGGCGTAGTACACAGACAAGTAACTTTCAGGAAATACAAACAAAAACTGTTTTGCAGTCAACAATGATACACTTTTACTATATTATTAGTATTATTTTATAGGTATTGAGAATATCTATCAAAAGTCACATTACTTGACGTGTGAATGTGTGTAAGTATATCTAGTACCTTTTCTGGCTGTCAGTTGAATTCCTTCCTACGAAAATTGTACCGTACCTTCTACGTGAGTTCACGCAATGTTTATTTTAATACTGTGAGCTGATGAAGCTTTAATTTGTGTTCTATTTTTCCTTAAGAGCTTTCCTAACATGCTTATTAAGGACTTAATCTAAAATGCATTGGTAACGAGGGTAGCTTAGAGTGAGCACAGACGCGTTAGTGTTGAGGAAAAAAGGGGAAACCACAATGACTGGTAGCGCCACACGTGGAAAGTCACTCCCGATACACCCTAATGAGATGCGAACCTCTATCTCCACGTCACAGCCAAACTAATCTATTGCAAGCCTGATGCGTCAATCCACGTGACAACCGGTGTGATTGAGTGAGAGAGTACCTGTTTTTACTATCTAGCTTGAAGTTTGACGTTTCTCTATTGTGAGATGCTTTTTAACGTGTCCTTTTTTTACTTTTAATCGTACCATTGTGCAAGGATGAAATAAACTTGGTCGATAGCGTATTCAACGATAGATGAAAGATTTACAGTCTACATACTCAATTTCCTGTACGGCCGTTAATGTATGAATTTGAAATGAGTTTATAGTTTTCACAAAGAGCTGAATTAACTATAGGAGGGTACTCGCTTCGTTGGCCGAATGGTTGAAGGCGACACTCTCGCAATAGACTGGACGATGACGGGTATATCGAGGTTCGAATCTCGGTCGGGTGTACTAAGGGTGGTTTTTGCTAAACTGTTTTCCACTCTCCCTCTACATGAATGCGGGTACACTTTCTCTAAATTCAACCCTAATCATCCCTAATACATAAGTGTAAATATTATATAAGCTTATAACCCGAACGGGTAATAAGAGACGGTGATAAAATTAGCTTATATGATGAAGTCTGGTGGGGTGTTTATCCAGTGATTAAGTTTGGGAAACTGCCGATGACGGGGAGATCAAGGTTCCAATTTCGGCCGGGTGTACTGACACAGTTTTTTTTTTCTTGAAAAAAAAATGTTTTCCTCTCTCTTTATCCAAGAAAATGCGGGTACAATTCCTTTGAATAAAGGCTCCATAATCCCTTAAAGCATTAGCATAATTAGTATATAAGCTTTTAACCCGAACAGGTAGTAAAACGCGGTGCTATAAAAAAAGTTTGGTAAAATGTTAATCACACTGATACTATGGCTAGCTTTAACAAAAGTTAGACAAACGTATCAAACAGGAAAACATAGCCTAGATAGCTCAGTTGATAGAACATCGACAGATTAATTTAGTGGCTGTGGAACCTTATTTGTGTAGGGTGGAGGGAGGGGCCAAGCCATAAAAACATTTTTTTTTTAGAAATACACATTTTCAGTGGTCCACCACCACAATTTTAAAAAATAAATTATTTTTATGAGCTATTTGCAGTAGGATACTCTAACCTTGTCTTTTTAAAATTTAGATCCTCCTTCCGCAAATTTTGGAAAATTTGATGCTTTTAGAAACTATTTGGAGTGGTCCTCGCGGGGAAATTCTTCTAAATTACATGCATCTAGAAGCACCCCGACATTTTTTTAAAATTTTGATAGGCCTAGATGCTATTTAGAATGCTTCTAACTTGATTTTTTCTGACACCTAAATGTCATCTAGAAGCTATTTCAAGTAGACATCTCCGTCAAACTTTTGGAAATTGAGCACATCTTGAAGTAATTTTGAGTTCGATTTAAAGGTGAATTCACAGGTACGATGAAATTTGAAAGCAGTACATTAACTACGCTGGCCAAGCGGACTTATTGTGATTGGATTAAAGCTGTCACGTGACCAAATCTCAGCCCTGCTCGCATTTTACAGTGAGCGTGTGAATCCACAGTATTATTATTATTATTATTAGCACCGCTTCTTACTACCCGTTTCGGGTTATACGCACTTACGCTAATGTGTAATGGTAGTGTGATTGTGAGATCAAATGGAGGACCTACAGTTTAACGTGGAATCCGAACCATGGTGAATCCACAATAATGCTATCTTTCATATTCATATTTGTTAGTATCAGAGGATTTGAAATATATCCAAGAGGGGATTTATTACAAGAGGGGGGTAAATTATTTCCATGGAAAAGGGGGGGGGCAATGCCTCATCTAGCCCCCGGTTTCACCACTTCTGCGTTAACTTAAAGTTTCAGGGCTCGAATCCTTGCTAAGGGCGTATTTATTAACGTCTCAAAAATCAGTTTATTATAAATAAAACAAAAAATTCAAATCCCAGTGTTTAGTATTTTTAGCAATAATTTTTTTTTAGATAATAATGTGTTTTTTCTAAACATAAAAAAATGCATGTTGAAAATTTACACCTGTTTGTGAGAATAGAACCCGTGATCAATGCTCTTGCATTGAGATATCCAGGCTCGAACTGTACACCAGATTCATACACCACTGATTATTTTAAGGCAACGTCTATATGAACGTGTGAGGTCGTGCTTATCTTTTTGTGCTTCAGAATAGCAAAAGTTGGTTGTGTAGTGAAACTCCCGTAGTAATGGTAGGCCTACCTCCTTTTTCTCTCAGTATAAACAAAATATATATCATGTTTATTATTTTATCGGCCTTTATGAGATTTATTAAAAGGGCTTGTTACCCGCATCGGTGGTCACCTCGTATAAGACGTCACTTTCACAATGGACTGGATTGCCGCTGTTGGAGAGGTCGAGGTTTCAATCTAGACCGGGTGAACAAAAAAAGTATCGTAATTTTTTTTAACCCGCAAAGTATTTAATCAAGTCCTCAAAACCACTCTGACGCAACAAATCTGCTTGTAAACTTAGCATCCAGCCCGTCATAGTTGTTCTGCTGGGACTTTTAATATGTCTCAAACGAGAAAATGAAATCTGTGCAATTTGTGACCATTATTGACTCTTTTTTTTTTCTGTTAAAAGTATACTCAAGCCGATGTCTACCTTTTGAAACGCACACTCAATAGTGTTTTCTACAATTATTTTATAAAGTTCAGCATGACCGAATCTTGTTTGCACAACTTTTTGTTGCACTGAACTTATCTGTTGTACAGATGACACCAACCTTTGCAAAATAATTATGTGTGGACTGCAACATTAATATTAAGGGTCAGTTACACTGGGCGAGATTACTAGCTACTCGCCGCTATTAAACTCGCCGAATGTAATCGCCACGGCTAGTAAACTAGCATCTCGCTCTACCCTAGCGAGTAAAGTTGAAGGGCGACTTTGAAAAGTTACCAGACCAAATTAAAGTCTGTTCACGGTAGGAATTGTTTTCTGAAAGGCCTTTTTAACTACCAGAAATCTATTATATAGTAGGATATTGGTAGGAAAAAAGACCTTTCAGAGAGTAATTCCTACCGTGAATGGAATATATGTATCCCTACGCCGAACCATATGATCTGCAAAAACATGTGTTTAGCAGCTGTCACTTCTGACAGTCAAAATTTAGGTATATACCTAAATGTTGACTGTAGTTACTGTAGCTACTGTAGTTAACACTCTGGCTGGTAAAATCTCCCTGTGTAATAAGTGAAGCTAATAAACTAGTAGGAGTTCCACAACCACTTATTTTTTTGCTCCTTTCTATCTTAGCTAATTCTTGCCGGTAGACGTCTTTCAAAATCTTAATTTTTGATTTGAGCTGCTTTTCATTCATCCCCTTAAGCAAACCTTTTTCAAGCTCTTCACACATTTAAAAAACCACATCTTTAAGATATACATTGATACAGTCACAATGTTTGATGTTCCACAAAACCGGATATTGTCCATAAATTTGTAAAAAGACTACAATGTTGCTACGGTTACACTTCACTCCAGACATTACGATTACCAAAGCTATTCACGAAAAAGGAAAACAGCTCCACTGAAAAATGAAAACACCTCTACTGAGCGAGTGGGCGAGTTTGGTGGCTCAGTGTAATCAACACTCGCCGAGATTGTTGGAACAAGCTTACTCGCGCACGAGTTTACAAGCCAGCGAGTAGCTAGTGATCTCGCCCAGTGTAATCGACCTCTACCCTTGATGCCATAAACAGGTGTTTATAAATTTTTAATGGTTAATCCAGCCCTACCTACCTCATTAGTGTACATGTGCAGACAGTGCGGACTGTTAGTAAAACTCGATGCACACCAAAAAAAGTCGTAAAACACTCGATTTACTGTATCTATATATAATTTCCTAATTTGTGTGTTTTCCCACACCCTCTAGAAACCGCTAGATGACCTAGAAAGCCAAAACTCTACACTTATAGTATATACCACGCTACAGAGCATGACAGAAACGGATTTTCTAGTTTTATTTTGTTCATACAATTTTTTTTTAAGCCTTTCGTGAATTAAAAGAACGGAGAGAGGTAATTGCGTTTTTTTCAGCTTTTGCTAAAAGGATAGGTTTCATCCTAATTATTCAAGTTTGGTTCACCTCTCGCTGACAGGTTTACATATTATTATTAATTATTATTATTATCATAATCATCATCAGGTGTTCTGTCTTATGACAGGTCCATTCCTTTTGTCAGTGAACTTAGACCACCATTACACCCTGTCCTCTGCCTCCTCCTTCAGCTCACAGAACTTTCTTCTTTCCTTCAAATCACCCAATATTTGAATACCCCTTCTTCCTAAGCTTCTGTTTCCCTCAACATTGTCTTTTATGACGTTGTGCAGAAAACAGTTCCTCCTAAGGATGTATCCGATCGAGTTTGCTTTGTACCGAAGAATCACATCCAAAATGGTTCTCCCCCTCCCCCCATGGTAATTTCCCCCACCCTCACCCNCCTCACCTCATCCTCACGCTTCTTCGGGATATCCCCGAAAGACTATGTTTATTTCCACGATTATTTTATACATAAGCATAGGACCATCCTTGATATAGTAAATAGACCAGCGGTGAGAGAACATGGCTACTAGCTAGTTAAGTCAACGCTCCCAGGTTTGATTCCCGTGTCCAGGTGTAATTTTACGAGATAATATTTCACTAAATACAAATGGCCAAACATTTGCTATTCCAAAAAATTCTAATCAGTTTTTATCAAACCGAATATACAAGAATTGGCACAAATACTAGTCGTTGTGGTAAAAAAAAAAA
>CABFOV010000003.1:573925-618304 GCA_902141375.1 Timema poppense | reverse complement strand
GGGAGATCGAGTATCTATCACCAAAGAATTTTAAGGGGTGTGTATGACTTGCTGGTTTTCTTTCATTCACACATTAGCCTTATCAAGATTTGAGCCCACAGTCATTTTTTTTTCATCATGTCTTAATAATTAGCAACGTAGAATAGGGATGAGGATGATTGTGTTTTAGAGGAAATGTATCCACGTTTGCATGGAGGAAGAGTAGGAAATCATTAAGAAAAAACTACCATACGTTCACCTGAACGAGATTTTAACCCTGATCTTCTCTCCACCAGAAATCAAGTATAAGATAAGAGTGATTTATTAGACCATTCGGCCACCGATGTGGGTCATTATACACTCAAATTACTTTATGAAGAGTTTACTGTACAACCATTTGACTAAAAAAACTATCCACTATTTGCAATAAGAATTTGAAAAGTGATATTCACACTACCTGCTTCGGTGGCCGCGTGATCTAAGGCATCACTGTCGTAATTGAACATCTGCTGATGATGGGGAGATAAGGGTTCGAGCCAGGTCAGCATGGGCAGATTTACTACTCTGCCGCCAATAGACACTAGATAATTTGCTACCCACCTTTTCCACTTTAATTTACCCCCTTCCAAATCACCGTCTCCCCCCTACAACCCTTTATGCACCGAAACATACATCATATACATAAGTGCTATCTGCGGAATAACAAAAAAAGTGCTTACATTAGTTAGATATTTATTATAGTGTGGTTTTAAATATAGTTAGAATCCAAGCAAAGACTTAAAAATTGAAATAAATACTCTTACATTAACACACCATACAAATTTAATAATATAAAGTTTGCATTAGTAGAGTGTAGAAAATGTTATTACAAATCAAATATTAGAGGGCCCCTACACGATCAGTCAGACTGTCAGTATGCATCAATATTTACAACAAGACCGTACACAGTAAACCTTAGCGTCATTATATTTTATCAGTCTCAACCCCTACATGCAACATGCACCAACATGGATGATAGTAAAAAGGTGTGTGTAATCCATGTTTGCTACTGAGACTGAAGGAAATACTGATGAGCACACGCACATAGTCAGTATTTCTGTCAGTCTCCCCCATAACTCGCAAGACTGATGGACTGATACCAATGTGAACAGAAAATTCTGATCACATCAGTATTTTCATAAGTTCGTACATCAATCCATCAGTATTGCCCCTACGAGATCAGTTAAACTGTCTGTATTAATTATTACTTTATTAGATAGTCTGATTGATCGTATAGGAGCCCTATTATCATATACACAATAAGAAAATAGTATATTATATCTTTTGCCTTGATTTCTGCTGGGCAAATTGGTCGATGATGCCCAACAAATCCATTTTCTCCAAAAAGTGACCTTCAATTGAGACAATTTCCAGTGAATTATGCCGATGCTCTGTCATGTTTATAGGCAGCTAATATTTTACTCTTCTCAACAACAAGAAGGTACACTGGTACAACACACTCTGCTGTTCAATTAGAAGCTAGAGCCCATGTGAACATTCGGAGGGCAATGTCAATATTTGGGTAAATCACCTGTAGTTAGTTACTCTTTTCGTATAAACTGATACAACTCAAGAGGACTTAATTCCTTCTCAAATCTAGTGTTTGTTAGACGATGCTAATAAGTAATGATTACTGGCCTTGAGGCATTAGAGAGAGGATAAAGTGGGTAGCAGGAGAAAGTATGACTCAGTCATCACTTCTACCCCTTCCACGATATAATTATGTCAACTTCGCCACTAACTTCAATGCAGAAATAAAACGGCACATCACAAAAATCACACACAAACACTGAAGCCATAACATTATTTTACCTGGCAGAAAAAACAACATATATATTAGGCCTATGCGTAAATCCGCCCTTGCCGGTCAGGTGCACTGAGGTTTTGTTTTATATAATGCTATTCTACTCTCTGTCCACGCAAATGCGCTTGCATATCCTCTAAATCCAGCCTTACTAATCCCTAAGACATTAGAGTAATTAATACATATGTGGATAACATACAAATAGTAAGACGTAGTTCTAAAAACAATCACATTTTAATTCTTTCCAATGCTATCCATGGATCTATTTTTGATTTTGACTAGCAAACACCCTTTGTCTCAGGGATACAGCAGGATGCCCATACGCTAAAGGTGCGCCAAACCAACGCCACTGGTGGTGATTATGAACAAACATTATCTACAAGTGTTTCAGAGGTCACTGTGGGGTCATAGGCGTCAACAGCCCCAATTGTGTTTAACACCTTTTAAAACAATAATAAATAATACTTAGCAATCAATAATAGGCATTGGCATTATTATATTTGGTCAAATTTCAAGTTGTGTATTGAAAGTGTGAATAAAATTGAAAATTAAACTCAATTAAAAATCAATTTTTTTGATAATTTTCAACATTCCATTAAATATTTTTTGAAATTTTACCAAAGATTTTAAATATTTTGCAAAGATTTATGAACAAGGCAAACAACAAAAGAATCTGCTAGGATATTTTTAACAAATGATATAACAATGGTAATGTTATAATGAGACAACAATACACATTTTTGATACTAAGTGACATTCCATTCCCCTTATCAGAAGAAATGAAGCATCTGAAAATTTGAAAAAGCTAAAATAGCTCAAAAGGTGAATATGGCTATCATATCAAAAGTTTCATTTTTTTTTTGGCTTCATATACACACATGAAGAATCATTAGAATATGAATACAGCATAAACTTTGTTGAATGGAAACATAACAATTCTTAGAACCTACAGCTAGTAGATTACATGATGTCCTGTAAAAATGTACAATCAAAGAAAAAATGCCATAAAAATAAATTATAAGTTATCAAATATCTAAGTAGGGTTTTGGAATCTGAATACTACAAATAAAGAAAAATCTTAAAACATGATCTATAGGTTTCTCTTGGATCACAGCCAACCAGAAATATTCAAAGTCTAAAGTGTTTAACTAGATTTAAAAAAAATTAATGATTCAACTTTGAGAAAGAGTCAAATTTACTGAACATAAATTTGTTTTAATAAACAGATATATTTACAGAGTATAGTAACATTTTTAAATAGCTTACATGGTTAGTGAGAAATGCTTTTTTGCTCAATTGTTTAACAGTGAGTGAGAAATCTTATTTAATAGTATAATATAATACCTTAAAAAAACATTTATTGTTTGCTATTATATGATATAAATTAGCTTATACCACTGTTTATTCTTGTTGTCAAATAGAATATGTCCTTATTTTAAGTTGCATGAAACTAAAAATATAATATAGTATGCATAACTTGAAAAATATGCCACAAAGTGTATTTATTATCTTCTCCTTCTTGGTTGAACATTTATTGGAAGTTGTCACCAATGTAAAGGGAATAAAAAGCTAGCGTCATGGAGGAATCTGATTATGTCATTTCTTATGTTTTCCAGTACACAGAAGTTATAGTTAATCACGAAGACAGCCAAACATGCATTTTTTTTATAAGTAGAGTAATTACGTTAATTGAACGGATTTTAAAGGTTTATATATTATTTAAAGTTCCAAAATATGACCTGATTTTTAACAACTTAGTTTGTCTTCCATATAACACTGTACAGTATGTAATGCACTGAGTGATGTCACATGCTACCTTCTATTACCTTTACATTGATTGCCCATACATTTAATATAGTAGAGTATAATTTTTTTTTAAATTTTACCTTTTGTTAGTAAAAGTTGATTCTATAATCATGCAATGCTTGCAGATGCAATTTTATTGAAGATAAAAGTGTACTTGTGAGAAATAGCCTGCACTTTATCACATTTTAAGCCAAATTCTTTGAGTACATACACTTACTTCTCTATTGAAAATAGCAAACATAAAATAATGTTAGCCTTTAGTCCTGTGTGAAATGTTTCCATATAGGCCTAAATAATAGCTTTTTCTAACTGACATAAAATAATTAAGTTTCAATAAAAATCTAGAAATCAACAAAGTTCATTTTTTAAATGCTAAGATAAACTTGATCAATTGTTGTGCTGCCATTCAAAGCTGATTGTCACTGAATCAACCCTAATAAAAAGGATTCATTGTGATGTAAGGTACATGTTGCTATGGCCGAGGCTGGTCCGTTGGAGTGGGCATGTTCACTCTACATCAGCCCTACATCGCCCGGGTTCTCACCGCGGCCTCAGCTCGAGAGCTTGATACAATCCCTGCAGCCTGCAGGGCTGTGGCAAATCACAGAGACAGGCTGTGGATACATTGTATCCTTTGCCAGTGATAGCGATGCCCAGAACTTTCTAAGCATCGATCTCGTTGCGGCTCTTGATGGCTCCGTGCAGGTGGCCAAATTCAACACCCACGACACTCGGTACAAACAGGTACAAAACTGCTTCATATATTAAGTAGTTTTAGTTTGTGAGATTTGGCCAGTAGGGAATATGTATATATATATTTAGCATTGCATCTTACTATTTGTTTGGGTTGTACACCAATTTACAATTACTATAAAGTGTTAAGGATGAGAAAGGTTGAATTTATAGGAAGTGTACCCACATTTGCATGGAGGGAGAGTGTAAAATTATTTAGAGTAAAAACCTTACCATTTTAACATTATTTTCACAGGTAAGGTTGGTTGCATCCTTAGTAAACATTACGAATCTAAATTGGAATTCCTAAAAAATTCCACCCCCTTCTTTGCTGTTACCGAGGGCAAACCCTCCCTCGCACCCACTTCCCCGTTAATATGCCACTGCTAGAGAGAAAAAGAATCAAAACATTTAGTCCAAGGTTTATAAACTCAGACACGTCTGAACAGTCCGTTTGTCTGCAACACTTTTGTACTACCATCCGGCCCACAGTCTTTTATGGACTACAACAATAATTGTTCATAGTGTATGTCTTGTTTCAGTCTAATACAAGAGTTCAGTGACCACTTTATTGTTTTGGTGAATGTTTCAATCTCCTCTTTTCTATGGATTGTATTTAGAAATAAGTTTTTTGCAGGATTAAAATTATTTATAAAAGCGGTACTATTGATCAAGAGCTACTATCAAACATAAACCTCACTTTTCAAGCATCAGCTCTGATTTGGCGACAGTGGTGCATCCAGACATTTTCTTTGGATCAAGGTTTTAGCTAAATATAAATTTCTTGGGGGAATGGGGTATGTCAGGAGCAGCAGCCTTCTTAATGAAAGAAGTCAGGAAAATGTATTAATATTAAATAAGCTTACATCTAAAAGTTATTTGGATGCAATTATTTTATGGTAACTAAGGAGGTAATTTTAATAACGTAAGTGGCTTACATAAAATGTTTTGAGGGTGTTTTTTCTGTATTTTTATAAAATTGGACATTTTTGGGGAACTTTAAATATGTGAAATGGCTTATTTTATTTTAAACCGGTCTTAAAACTTAGCCTTTACACTAAACACAACTTTATATTTTATTTCTACTTCATATTATTGAGTTTTTATTGAAAGTGATTGGAGGGGCAACTGCTCAGCATGTCCTCCTCTAGGTGCACCACTGCTTGGTTGCAGTAATTTTTGTATTTTCTTGGTTCTCTGGCCTTACAGTGTGTCCAGTGTCCAGAGTACAAGCGGGCCCAAGTGAATGAGAATGTAATGTGGGCCAGTGAAATACTTGAAGCAGTATCATTTAAATTAACTAGCAAAAAAAACTAAACAATTAAGTAGCCTAAGTATTTAAGGTGATAAAAAAGTAATACTGTAGATCTAGGTGGATTTTTATATTCAAAACTATAATAACACTCAAATTTTAAATATATAGCATTAATTAGCTAGTAAAGACCCAAATTAGTGGACACACGAAGTAAACGCCAGGTTTGGGGGTGGTGAGGTTCGGGTTTGAATTACGGCTGCATGTACTGGGTCTGATTTTCCTAAATAATTTCACACCCTACATTCATAAAGTCGAGTAAATTTCCTCTCAACTTTACAGTCCTCATCTCTTACCCATTAGCAGGATTAAAATGTGTATAACTCGGACAATTAGTAAGATGTGATACAAAATAAAATAAGCAGATCTTTTTTTATATGCTGTGGCTTGAAGCACACTTCGAGATTTTGAATCTGCGCCCCCCCCCCTCTCCCCCTCACAAATTTGAGTCTCAGCCAACTAATTTAAGACTTTAGATTTGGAGTTCAAATTATCAAGGATTTAAATGTACTATCTCTAATTTAAAAAACTCTGAAATTTAAATAATTAGAAGCACTAGTTTAATAAGACATATTACCTGCACCGGTTGATCTCGGTAGTCTTGAGATAAAATGCGCCTCAAGACATTTGTGGGTTCAAACCCAACCGAGGTCAATGGATTTTTACTGCACAGTAAAAATACATAGCCAAACTTCCTTTTGTCATTTATAGCATGAATAAGAAAGATCCTTGAAAAGTATGTAAAAGTACTTTTCCTGCATAATTTATATGCTCTTTCTTGCTCACTCATATAAGTCCATGGAGTAAGATAGCTGATAACCCGCCCCACCCGAAATTAGCCTATCGCAGAAACTGCAACAAGGAAGAGCCAGAGTAGTGAAGCTTCACATCGAGAGAGAAAATAATAATAAAGGAATAATTACCTGCACCAGTGAGCATGCAAACTAAGGCCTTAACCTCATCGGGTTTGATATGTTAGACACATGGAAGTCAGAGTTTGAATCCTGGCTAGGAGTATTGAAGACTTTTTTCCTAAATGGTTCCACCCTTCCTCCATGCAAATGCAGTCAAATTTCCTTTAATTATTCCTTTCTCATCTCTAATTCATTAGTGTAAATATGTTGGTAGCCTGAATGGGAGGTAAGACATGATGCACATATATATATATATATATAGTATTGCAATACTATTATTTGCCTTATTAGTTTGTTCTTAAATATTACATTTGTTTTTTTTCCTTTGTCACATTTCACTAAACATTAGTGTTAAATGCATAATATGTACTAATTACACTGTGTTAGTGATGAGAAATGTTGAATTTAAAGGAAGTGTACTCACATTTGTATGGAGGTAGATTAAAAAACCATTTAGGAAAAACCACCCGCAGGAGACCTGACCAAGATTCGAACTCTGATCTCCCCATCATTAGCAGTCAAGTCTATTGCAAGAGTGACACATTCAGACCATTTGACCACCGAAGCAGATATATTTGTAGTATTATTCCAGTTATATAATAAGCTTAATAATGAGACACCTCACAGATTTCAAGCAAATGTAAAATATATAACTTTTCTGCATGTTTTGTCCACCTTGGTCAAATTAAAACTTTTGATTTAAAAAATATTAAAGTTGATTTTAATTTCTAAGTTAAGAAAATTTCACTGACTCATATCCTATGCTAATGCAGTGGTTTAAAACCCTAATTGAAAAGCCAAACTCCAACTAATGTGTCAAATATTTGACCACGTAATATTCCTTCAAATTATGATGCAATCCCCTTGTTCCACTCCTATTTCCTCAGATAGTGCTGTTACGCGATGTTCCTTGGGCAATTCCTCTGCAGGATATTTCTGAAGCTTTGACCAAACAGGGAATTTCATCTGGAATTCTTGAGCGGAGTCGTCAGCATGTGAGAGTTGAAGTAAGTTAAGTCTACAAGTTATCAATGTGTAACTTATAAGTTTACAATGACAAATTGTTACATTTTGCAAGCATCCAATTAAATAAGTGTTATAGTGATGCTTGTTTATTTAAAGCAGAAAAATATTTTATAGTCTAAAATTTAAAAAACGGTTAGCCCTAAATTTTGTTTGGCATTATTACAATGTTTTTTTTATTACTGTGTATTACCTGTTGAGGTTATAGGCATATATGATCATCAGTCTAATAGGGTAGGGATAAAGAAAGAAGCATTTTAGAGGTAGTCTACCCGAATTTGCGCGAGTGTGGGAAACCAGTTAGGTAAAAGCACCCTCAGTAGACCCAACTGGGATTCAAACCCCATCTCCCAGTCATCAGCAGGTCAGTCTAACAAAAGTGTGACGCAAGAGACCATTCGGTCATTGAACTAGGTATCATAGTTTTTACTGTAGTATATAAACATCAAGTCAAATAAAATAAATACAGAATGATACACTGTTTAATACCCTACATGATTTTTATTTAAACTTCCGTCATAGGTGTTAGAGCCTTCCGATTATGAGTGTTTGCTTCAACAAGGGTTGAACTTTTTTGGAGCAATTCGGTTCACGGCAATACCAGAGCGTTGCTGGAAAGTTGGAGTGCCTCCATCTGGGACAAGCAATGCAACGACTATTTGCAACACCGATAACACTCAGCAAGATTCTGTGCTGCAATGCTATCGCTGCCAGGTAGCTTGTTTTATTTATCTATGATTGGAGTGATAATTTTTGAACAGAGGCTTATTAACAACTTAATTTAATAGAAGGAAAAATTGTTTGGGTATTATAGATTTCTGCAGAGTTGTGCCAGAAGGCAGGTTTAAAAAAAAAGACAATGAAAAATAATTTTAAAAATAAGTTGATAAGAGTCTGAAATTTGGCCTATGAGGGCTGGTACATTATTTATGAAGCCAAACATGCGAGTAAATTCTTTCTTTGAATTAGTAATTGTTATATGGAGTTTTAAGTTTTCGTTAAATGTTGGAGTAAAATGACAAACCTTAATGAACTAAACCTTGCTCATTTTATAAATTAAACCATGAAATACTACAAAAACTTTGCCCAGTACTAGTATTTAAATTAAGAAACAATATTGGTTAATAATAATGTTTTAAAGAGTTTAAAGTTATTAGACATCAAGACTTTTGTTTTAATACAATAAATACACTTGTTCATCAAGTTGGGTGGAGACCTGGTTGCCCAACAATGCAGCTACAGGAATCCTTCATTACTCTTTAAGGGCTCTAAAATGGCTAAAAAAATATATATATAATTATTATTTCCCCACTTAGCTGAAAGATTTTTTATTTGCACCATGTCTTAATAACTGTCTGGGCTTTACATATATAAACACACTATGTGGTTGAAATGAATAAGGTAGAATTTCGAGAAAATGTGCCCACTTACACATGGAGACACAGAGGGAAACAATTTAGGACAGCCATTCTCAGAGCATCAGGCCAGGATTTGAACCTCAACCTGCTCGTTAATGGCAAGCTAGACAGGAAAATCTTGGCACTTGGGTTATGTGTTCACTAATGTGAGTCTGAAAATTAGTTAAAAGTATTAATGAAGCTCGGTCGCGGCAAAGATTACTTCACTTTTTAAATGTTCCATTTTGAAAACAATCTCTAGTACAAAGCGAAGCAAATGGAATATGTAAATAAAAATAACCTTGAAAGTCATAAATATGACTGACGATAATATTTGCGGATGGACTCAAAAAATCTTTGAAAATTTTTAACTCCTTAAGTTTTCTAAAACTAAAAAGCTATTATGTTTGAACTTTTATCAGTTTTTTATTTTTTATTGTTTCACAATATCTATTAAATTAATTTAATAATTTTCTTAAGTAAAAAGATATTTAGAATAAAAGCTATATTGGCGACACTGGTCATGAAGACTATCGAAATTGAAGGTGATGATGCTTACAATAGTTAAAGTCAATAAATATAAAATGAATATTTTATGTAGATTATTTTAAAATCATTTGAATAATAATAGTCTAGCTACGAAATACGATGCAACTGCAAGCTGGCTGATTCATTTGCTCACCACTCCCTTGCCAAAGCGCTGAGGAAAATTGACCTTATGAAGTGAATATTACTTGACTATTTCAATACAAAATAAGTGTTCTCCTTATGTTGATTTTCAAAATACAGTTCCTTTTGATAAATGGAAATCGACCTTGTAGGTCATGATCATGTTTATAAGCTGCAAAGGAATGGCTTGTTTATATTGAGTTTAGAGCCGAGTGAACAAAATAATAGAACAAAGCAAAATTATGAGTAACTGATGTCTAGCCACTGACGTTCAAAATCAATTGTTTGAGGAGTCAAGTCAACCGTGTTGAATACTTAAGAGTGGTATCGAGATTTTTAGCATAAAATATCAATTATTTTGATACTAGTCGATACCATGGGTATCGAGGGTATCAAAGAATCAAATATAAGAATCATTTCTTCACTTAACTTTTGATTATGTGTGTCTATGCATCTTGTATTTATTCACTTCAATTCAATATTTTCTCAAATTCTTATCTTCTCTCAACCTTCCTAGAATTTTTTTATAATAATTATCTTATTACATTACCAATTATGAGAGGTCAAGGTTATTTTGGTCGCACTCAAATATTACTGCAGAGTTCTTGATATATTTGCGAGTTTACGAGACTCAGAGTTTGAATTTCAATAATTACATAGTTTTCTTGCGTGATTGACCAGTTGTTGACCTCTAATATAGAGGTTATGAGTTTTACTGGCTTTTGAACAATTCTTATATACTTCGTTATAATTTTGTCTTCTTAAAATTTAATTATTTTTTTAAATACAAAAATTTGTTGCCAAAAAAAACAACTAAATTATCAAGGAAAATAAATCAAATTAGTCAAGAATGCTTTGAGCAACATACCCAAAATGGTCAGTTTATCTAGAAAAGTTGTAAAAATGAGAGGGAGAAAAAAAAGAGACTTTCTAAGAGACACATACAAAGTATCTATTAGGTCAATGCATTTTGTTTGATGGTATGGTAACATACTATTTATTACCTCACTATTTAGTGTTTGTTTTAACCTCAACTATTGTAATGTGCATGTAGGGGTTTTGGCACATTGCCGCAAACTGCCGCCATTTGCCCCGTTGTGTGCGCTGTGGAGAGCCTCACAGCGTTGAGTTTTGCCCAAGGCCCCGCAACGACCCTGTGTGCTGTCACTGTGGCGGGCCACACCACGCAGCGTACAAACACTGCCCTGTTCGACAGCAACTTATCAACGCCACACCTATTACCATCAGTTTATCTTCCTCTCGGAACCCGTCTAACAAGCAACAATGGGCCGGCACTTGATGGCAAGACTATGGGAATTAAATTGTCACCACTATAATCGATGAGTTCCGCATTATTTAACAATACATATTTCATCATTTTCAGAATATCAGTTAAATAATTTTTTAAACATCAAATTGTAACATATTCATAAATGACTTATGAAAGTGAAGTCTGCTAAAAACTTTTGAATAAAGACTACTGTCAATATAAGTGATAGTAAAATAAAACTTTGAAAACAAAAAAATACATATATATATTTTTAAACATTTTGACAGTTACTTTAAGTATGAAAATTCTTATTATTTTATATCAAAACCAAATTTATAGCCCACCATCTTAAAATTTAGAATCAAATAAGGTATTTTAGTGTATATTATATTTTAACATTACAACAATGATAAACACACAAGCAAGTTACATAAATGATAGTTTATAAAAAATGTTTAAACAAAGCCTGGCACATATTTTTTACACAAGTTTGTACAATATTTTTTTTACAACATTCATACATTCCTTATATACAGCAAAATAACACTATGATACAATATAAAACTTTCCTAATTTAACGTTTGCTTAATAAATGAGAGATGATTAAATCAGTCAGAAAAATCTTCCTCCATTAATAACATTATTTACAAACTTACAATTTAGTACAATATTATTTAATAAGTATAAAAACAAAATTAACACACAAATCCATTTACTTTAAAAAAATATGCTGCAGTACAAGATTTGGTGAAATGCTATATTTATATAAAAAAAAGTTAGTCATGGAAGTTAAAACATTTGATCAACAAATTATATTAGTGTACAAAATATTTAACTGTAATATTCCTAATACTATGGGAAGTGTACAAATCAACAAGATCTCTTAAAACAATGGTTTTCAAATAAGATTTATTTACCAACTAATATAACTTCTAAGGAACCAAAAATGGAAGAAAAACTTTTATACTGTAAATTCTTAGAACATTAATTGATTCTAATTTATGAGTAACCTTTTAGAATATACAACTAAGATAGCCAAAAAGGTTAAATTTCAAAACATTATTTCACAAGGTCATCAAATAATATGTTCAGTTTAGTGTTATTTCTCCCTGGGAAAGTGTACAGTTATACATGTAGTATACATTTAATGATTTTAAATTTAATAATTTATTTATTTACCAATAAATTATTGAAGTAAACCTCAAACTGATTAATGCAAAGCTCTCTATAGGAAATTAACTCAAAACAATTAAATGCCATATTAAACATAAAACTAAATCATCAATGTATTTATAATATAAAATATAGTAAAGTGGTGATGTGACAGATCTGATGTAGAGGTCACAAACAGATTACGAATAGGAACACACTTTTACCACCACGTGTGTAATCTTTTGTGGGATAACTACGTACCACATAAAGCCAAGATCACCTCCTACACCTGTTACTTTGTCCCCGTCATAACTTATACTCTAGAAACATGCATCATCTCAACCAAAAACCTTTGCAGAAAAAAGCGTGCAGAAAAAAGCGTGCAGAAAAGAAGCTCCTATGAACAACAATACACAAGACAAGATGTGACAAGATACAAAATGACGCCATAAGACAAGAAACAAGATTGAAAGCACCTGAAAGAGCAGCAAGTGTATTGCTCGAGTAACAAGGGGAGGGCACAAATCCCAGAGGAAGACTAAGGAAGAGGTGGCATGACCAAGTGAAACAAGATGGGAAGAGCAGAGGTGTGGAGTGGAATGAGGTCTAAGATGAAAAACTGAACAAATATCCAACAAGATGGAAGAAGCTTGTAAACCACACCTGAGCAACTGGAGTTGGATAATGGTGATCAGTAAAATGCTACTTAAGACAAGAAAAGAGAAAAAGGTTGATTATAGCCAAATTGATTATCTTCTAATTTTTACTCTCCATATGCTTACCAAAAATATACTGTGAAACATAGTTTGTTTTGAATAAGTGGCATAAATACTTGTTTATTAGCCTGCCATGCTTTGCAGCAAAACCAGAAACATTAGCAAAACATTTTGTTTCAAAAGTATTGATAAGTTAATAAGATCATATTCATATTGTGTTTAAAAAAGATGGCACAAAGCGTATGGAAGTAAAATATTAATACTCTTTGGATGAGTGGCTCCTACAAGCAGATTGTCATGGTGCATTGCAGACAACACTGAAAATATTTCAAGTGAAGTCTAGCAAACAGAGTTAACTGAACAGAATTCTTGTGATTGGCTTTGAGTGTCATGTGAACATATTTCAGTTACATACTTGTGAGCGTATAACCCGAACGGGTAGTAAGACGCGGTGCTAAATTATTATTATTATTATTATTATTATTATTATTATTATTATTATTATTACATACTTGTGGCACAGCAAATGTATGACTCTATACTTACTCAATAAAGAACAAGTTAAAATGACTTCTTGTGGCAGAAATATCCTATTTTTTAGGTTTTTAAATAAGTTAATAAATAGAACATTTTTTCCCTGCCCAATTAATTATTGTAGACACTATTATTATAAACTATAAAATAAACGCTTAGATTAAAAACACAAAATATAAACAATAGTGATGAAGCTACTTTCTAAATGGAAAATAAAAACAATTCTAATAGTTTATTTGAATAAAAATACAAGGAATAAACAAAACAATTGGGGTTAGCCCCTCTCTCATCTTTAGAGGCAATTTAAACTTTACCACACTATACCAGTGAATCCCTCTCGTAAAATTAAATACTTAAGGTTTTAAAATATTAGTTGAAAATCAGAGAACCACCCTGAAATATCACAAATAATTTCATTCTTTGCCTTTTACTTCTTCCCTTGCTAGAGCAAGGTCTAACATTGACTAACCTTGATTCGAGTTGAGAGATTGTGTCCAGTATGCTAATCATTTATTTATTTTGTGTTTTATTACTCGTTTGGGATATGTGTGGCATGTTAATGAGTAGTTGAGTTTTTATTAGGTGCAATCATGTTTAATTCCCTGCCTGGGTTATCCTCAAATTAGTTAAATAATGTATTTCTTTAAGAAAAACCTCTTTTAACTTTTTGAGGTAAATTGTGTTTTATTTGGAAGAAGGTACAGGAAAGATGGATAGAAACATATAAAAGGAAACAAACATGATATGACTTTTAATGTGATAAGAACACAGTTCATACTTCACACCGCTGCCATTGGACAGAGGCTGTCTCTAAGAAAATCTATCACTAACACACGATCCCTCGACCTAAATTTCATTCTTTCGGAAATCATAAATTATATATTCGCATCTGTTTGGTTTCACTTTGTATACTCTGTATTTGTATCGGTATACTTTGTATCCATCTGTACAATTTGTTTTGTTGTAATATAGGATAGTGTCAAAACTGGAAACAAGGTTCTTTTCCCTCCATCCCAAAAAATAGTAGTGCTTGTTTAGCTATATTCGTGAGAAGACTGCTTCAATTTGTCAAGAACAATTCGGTTCTACCTCACATTTATTAAATTAGCAATTATTAGCAGTGAACAGTGAATTAAGATTAATATTTTTACCTTTAATATTGTTATTTACTTGTAAATATTTAAAATATTATAGTATTTAATTAAATAGGTATATAAAATGTGTAACAACAATCAACATTATAGTACAAATATCCTCTAACACAATTATAATATGAATACAGTATGAGAAAACTTTTGAGTTATGTTCAATGACATTACATCATCAAGAGCATCCAATGTCCTTTTCCTGTGCATGTCCTTTATGGTTCCCTTTTACACGTTCCTATCTGAGTGTCCTTTCATTCTGTACATATTTCCTTTTTCTCTCTTTTAGGAAGTTGTGTTGTGAGTTTCACACTCACTCCAGATGAGTTTCAAAAGAATGAAACCTAGGTCGAGGGATTGGGTGGTAACAATCAATTTACTTCAAGAGGTAGCCATTTCTTCTTTTTCCAATGTATAGTGTGAGCAGTGTTAGTTTCATTGTAAAAGCCATAATGTGTTTGCTCCCTTTTATGTGTTTTATATCCACCTTTCCTGCACCTTCTTCCAAATATATATTTAAAATTAGAATTATACTATATAAAGAGAGACAGTAAAAAAAATATATTTTATAAACCAAATGACAATTTACTGGTCATAATTTGTATGATAGGATGTATTTAAATAAACAATAAGAACACAAAAGAGATTTATGGAGATGAAGAATGTATGGAAAAGGCTGCAAGGGAGACCAAGAAAGGTGGAGCATAACATAAAGTGTTCAAGTGAGAGGAGAAGAATGAAAGTGATTAAATGGAGGAAGAATGATGGAAGGATAGACGAAGATGGAGGTATTCTAAAAAAAACTAACCCAGTCCTAAACTGGAAAATGACGACTATGAAACAATAAGTATTTCAATTTCACACTTTGATTATTCACAGTTAAAATATTTCTTTTTATATAGCTGAGCATCACAATAATTGAATTACAATATTTACAAGGCAAAACATAATGATCGAATTAAAATACTTTGGAAAAGTTCAGTATTTTCAAAGTGTTTACTTTATGACATTTAAAATCATCAAAACTTTACTGTATCCATAAACTTGGGTATGAAAAACCTTTCACCCCCTTATGAGTCATAACGATATGAGAAAAAGTGATAAAAAAATAGAGTACTTCTGATGAGAGCTAGAAGGACTTTTGATTTGACAAACTCTAACACGAGGGTTGGGGCAGTTAACATTCGGTTTTCTTAATCGATAGCCATTTTAACTTTTGTTCAACAGTAATTCCTTTCTATAACTATTGTTAAATTAAAATACAAATTGAAACATTCCAAAGCAAAAGATTATATAAGTTATACCTTAAATTTACTTTCTTATAAGTCAAATATTATTTTACTCCCAATAAGGGGAAAGTTTTAATTGTAAACTTCAGCTTTCTTTTGATAATTTCTTACAAAATGTATCAATATACAGAAATAAACTGACCCAGTCATAAAATGTTCATGACATTTATAAAACTCTTTACTTTTACAATTTTTATTTTCATTGATTTCCTTTTGAAACTAATTAATCTTTGCTTATGAAATTACTAAAACACAAGGAATTTAAAATTGATTAAAACGATGTAAGTTTTTCTATTAATCACAAATGTACTACAAATAATATTGAAAACATGGAATTAACAATACAAGAATACTAAAAAAATAAAAGCTATACAAAAATAATGGATAACATCAACAAATCCTGGTCATTCTATTTTTTAATATTTCTCTCTTTACAAGCTATTGAATTTATTTAAGCCATTTTAGCTCCTGGTTGTTTGATAAATATTTAGATCAAGACATTGTTGTCACATTCAAAATAGACAAAACTTTAAAAACATTTCACTATTATCTTAAGCAAATACGGTTTATTTTAACCAAAATAGATAAATTCAAAGATGGTAATGTACAATTTGTAAAACCATTTTATTTTAAAAAGTCATGCCATGCTTGCATATTTATATCTATTCCTTGTCATGAGGAAATACTTGTAGCAACATTTATTATTCTGCTACATCATTTTGAAATAGTTGTTTATATCTTTAAAGAGGTTTCCTTGTATTATTTAAACTACCATTTTAAATTCTGAATAAGTGTTTAATGACGAATAATGTATTAGCAACGCAAAAACAATGGAAGTTTATATAAGCAAAGTAAATTTCTCCATTCAGCTATTCATATTTCCATCTCATCTTTAATATAATGACTGACACACTTGCACACAACCTAATTTAAAATTATATTTAGTGAAGCTTAGTAAAGAGAAAAACTCCTGTTATATTTAAAAGATTTGCGGATAATAGATGGAGCTTGCAGTGTTGCCAGAGTGATGGTACTAAATTGATTGACGGCTGAATAGCTAAGATATTAAAAAAGTGATTCCAATAGCAAAATGAGACAACTCACAAATGCGAATGAGAGCTATCCATTTAGTCAGTAACTTAAACCTGAAATCAAGCTCAGGATAATATCAGGTTTCTTAGTAACGGTTTTTTATATGTTTTTGTGTTCAGGTTATTAAGGAAAATAATATATCAGAAAATCTAAATTAAATTTTGTGTGATGTGTAATTATATTAAAAAGAATATTGAGGAATATGAAGAGTGTATTGAAAAATTCATTGACAAGTTTTCATGTTTTCTGTTAGGGTCTTAAACTTCCTGGTTGACTCCCTTTCTATAAAATATACTTTTTTTTTATCATGTTTTTTAAAGTTTTAATGTAATGTAGCTTACAATTATAATGTTGGTAATTTATACTTGTGCATTTGTTTATGGTTCCAAAAGAACCTCTTGGTTCTAGTGGAAATAAAGTTTGTCTAGTTTAGTTAACAACTTTTTTATCAATAATAATTTAATGAAAAAGTGTTTATTATATTTATAATGAAAGATCAATTTTATATCACCCCAATATTGATGAACATATTATTAACTTCAATCTTCAAGGGATTTTTTATGTGAAGTTACTATTTTGAAGATTAAAAGTAAAAGATACAACCCTAGGCTTCCTACTCTGAAAATGCTACAAATTTTGTATTTTGAAGTTGATTAATATTATTTTATCCTGAACTCGCTATTAAACAAAACTTGTGGAAGAGTCCCGAGGTCAATATATTGAATAAAAGTGGTAAAAAGAAAAATAGTTAAGAAGAGCATTCACTAAATAATAAAATTCAATGTTAAGAGTACTCTGTTAAAATGCAATAGTTTACCTCCGCTACAAATAAAAATTATTATAGCCATAAAAATCAAAAAGTTACTATTTAAACATGCTTTTTTAAAATGATTTTTACATAATAAGACTAAATAATTTGTTAGACCAACTTATATGCATACAGTTAATACAATTTTATACTTCCAAATTAAAATTAATATACCTATGTGCACAACAAACATAAGCATGTACACAGTAAAATTTCATTCCTTTTCTAAGAGCTTATCACAAATGAATTCACACTTTTGTTGAACAAGTTGTTTAAAATAAAACCTAGAGAGCCTTACCGGCCTGGTGAATGGAGCTAAGAGATTGTGTCGCATAGATCAAAGAATTGTGCCTTGATTTGTTCGATCTGAAGGGGCTCCTCACTAAGACTAGTGGGTGGTGCCACCAAGTGAGCATTGAACTCTCGATGCAACTTCCAGTTGTTGAGAAGATATGTGTATTCTGCGACCTTGTCCACATCATCCAGTGCGTGGTAAACATGTACCAAGCCCCGGTAATCATACTCGAGTCCTGAATAGCCCTCGCCGAATAACTTGAGGCCTTTACACAAACAAAAGATTCAGGAAGTTTACGTTTACAATATTTGGCATGAATTTATGATAAATATTACCAAATTGTAGGATCATCCCCCCCCCCCTTTTTTTTCAGCTAACCTTTTTTTTAGCAATGTGTCCTACTACCCATTTGGGTTATACATTTATGAACTAATTATACTAATGGGGTAGGGATGAGAAAGGTTAAATGTAGAGGAGGTGTACCTGCATTTGCATTGCGAGTAGAAAACTATTTAGGAAAAATAACCCTCAGTACACCCAACCAAAATGAATCACGACCTTCCTGTCATCGGAAGTAGTCTATTGTGAGAGAAATGGCTTAGGCCATGCGAGCACCGAAGCGGGTAGCTAGCCTATTTAAATAATATTTAAATAAGTAGATCTCAGTATTGTACTGTTATTTTATTTATTATCAAAGGTTTTTTTCAGCTGGAGGTTTGTGCAAGTTATGCAACAAATAGCAATCTTTATTGATATCATATTCTGAAAATTGAGGGACTATCCACACTAAAATGCATTAACAATAGTTTCGGCTATTTGTTTCATTAATCTTTATTGACCTTCAATATATGATTATCATTTTAATATCTAGATTGAATGAAGCCCAAGAGTAAAAATGATATTTTAAAACAAATAAATTGGGAAAAATAATCATATGGGTAGAAATACAAAAGAAAAAAATAGACAGCATTCATTGCATGATAATTACATCAATGGTTATAAGGGGGCGAGGGGTATTCAATACATAGACTAAAAAAATCAGTTGGCATCAATGTTGTCAACTTACTAATAGCAATTGAACGCAAGTATAGCTGCTCTGCTTTCCTGAACTTCTTCATGTGGTAGTTGTAGAGGCTTGCTAGGTGTCCTACTGACAAACCCACCTCGTAATCTTCAGGACCTAAAAGTTCTTCTTTCACCGCAATGGCTCTCAAGTGCATTGCCTCTGCATCCTGCACATTTCAACATGTACAACTCAATGAAATTTATTACAATTTTAGACTTATGAGTGAAAATCATGCGTATCCTGGATCAGTACTAGTCAACCATCTTTTGTTTGCCTACTTCCTTGAATTTTGCAGCTCTAAAGTTGTTAGTACATACTAAGTTATACATATTAAATAATCTGCATCTAAGATAAAACTGGTGCTCCCGGATCGCATGTTCTTACATCCGGATCTCTTGTGGATAACCTTAAATCTGGCTCTGGTTATTCAGGGTTTATCAAAAAAATAATATATATTATAAATTTCATGCACCCCCTAAGATGTCTCTTTATTCACCCCAGGTTGAATACCACTGGCCTGGATGACTGAAGAGTTTTTTTATTGTTCAGCACCGAATGATTTAAGTTCAACTAAACATATTGCTAGATTATACATAAAATTTGCGAGTAAAATAATATTTACAATATAATACACTTTCTTTCATTCCTTCAGCCATATTGTAATAACCATATTGTGTTTGTTCCTTTTGTATGTTTATATCCACCGTTCCTGTACCTCCTTCCAGATAAAGTAAAATTTACACTAAACACTAATGTAATAGGTTAAATAATTTTCACAATAGTTCAATAGATAGCTAGGCTAGTAAGGGTTAATTAGCTTTCTTAAAATCCATTTTAAATTATCCATTCATTGTTTCTTAATTTCAGTGATATTCATTATAGTTTCTTAGTTTTTTATAAACAAATGAAAAGGGTGTCAAATAGTGTTACACCTATAAATTTACTTTGAGGGGCATGGCTGTAAAAAAAAGGAGGGTCCAAAACAATGTATGAATCTTGAAGTCCCCTAGAAGCTATTTGAAGTATTGTTTATTGTAACCTTGGGTGTATATTAAAATATAAGTTCTGTAAATGCTTTTTTTTATAGTATATAGTTGTTTTTAGCACCACGTCTTATATCCGTTGGTGTTATACGCCTACGTACTAATTACATTAAAGGGTTAGAGATTAGGAAGGTTTTTAATTGAAAGGTGGTGCACCCACATTTGTGTGAAGGGAGGGTGGAAAAACATTTAGGAAAAACCACCCTCAGTGCACCCAACCGGGATCGAACCCCGATCTCCCCGTCTTTGGCAGTCTAGTCTAACACAAGTGTAGTGTGTTAGACCACACGGACAATGAAGCCGGTAGTAAATAGTTATAATAAAAACATTAAAATGTGTTAAATATATAATCTATATGCAACTCTTGGATTCATGAATAAAGGCTGTAGAAAATTCAAATACGTTTAAAACAATATGTTTACTATGAGTTATAAAACTATTTTAAAATAATTTTGTTATTTAAAAATTAGTTAAGTACAGTTTTAAAATGTTTACAGGAATTTTTAATTTTTTAGATTTTTTAAAATTCTATTAGTAGGTATTAATGATTATTGCTGGTAGTTCAAATCCCAGTAAGGTCAAAGTTAATTAGTCTTTTGAACTGTATGCAAAATAGGATGAGGTACATGGAAACAGTAGTTGATGATGATGATAATGATGATGACAATGATGAGAGATTCTGAAGTATATATAAGTTCAGTCCCAGATGTAGTAAACCTTGGCTTGTGTTAAAAGTCTTAAAACCATTTATGTGCTTAGACATCAGAGTAGTGGCTACTAGTTATATACCTAGCTTATTTTGTACTAGCAATCCCACACAGCGTTGCCTGTGACCCACTATGGTATAAGAATTATATAAACCCATCCCCCCTAATCCCCCCTGCGGTGCTCGATTTTCCATGAGAATTTAATTATTAGATGGACCCCCTTCTGTCTATCTATGTTAAAAATTTCAGATATCTCCATGCTGTATATTTGGCTGGGCATCACACACAAACAAGCACAAACATGCATGCACACACACTTCCTTTCCTTTTATAATTATAGAAGATTGTTAAACATTAAAAGATGGTATTAATAAAAAATATATATTTAACTTAAGCATTATAAAAGCTATTAATTTTGTGCTTTTTTTCAAATGCAAATTTGTATGAAATAAAGATACCTATAAAAAAATAACACCATGGTCACTGGTATGAAGCAGAGAAAGCACTTTAAATGTGCTATTATTCCAGATCGTGTCTAATGTTTAATTTTAATATTCTATATCTTAGGAATTTTCTGTGACAAATTAACAAGTGCATTTTGACACAGAAGTTTTTCATATCTTCTTCGCATTTTCTTTATTATTCAAAATGGCTGATACGAAAAGTGGGAAATTAAAACAGAATTTAATTATAATTATTATTATCATCAGAGAAATGCAGATAAAGACATGCATATGTAAAGTTTGCAAAATAATATTATAAGCTCAACAATGTAAATAAAAATTATAACTTTATTAATAATTTACTAATATTATCAGTAAGCCATTATTAATATAGTCCTTACATCACAAATAAGGAAATTTTCCTGGTCCTTGTTACTAACAAGATCTAGAAAAATAGTTTATTCAAAAATTAAAAGTAGTGCTAAATGACAACAAAAATTCAAGGTAGCTTTGACTTCAACTTTTCTTAGCAAGTTTCAAGATTTGCTTCGCATTTAAAAAGTGGCCTTCGCAAAATACACATACAATTTAATTTAAACTTAAAACATTCTCTTCTTATCTAAGAACCACAGCTTTTACTAACATGATTAGATAAAACATATCCCTTATAAGAATTTTGCTGAGCATTGCCTATTTTTTGATTTTTTTTAAAAATAAATAGCTTTTATGTAGTATGATATTAGTGATACACATTATTTTCCCTGTTAAGTAACAGTCTTGATTTATGTGACTTGCCGTATGTTGGCGAAGATAGTGCCAATATTTGCGGTATGAGGGTGTCATGTGATCAGCCCATCAAACCCTCAAACTTAAAAATCTACGTTTCCTACTTCTTTATCCTCACAAGACCGAGTTGAACCCATTCCAGACCCACTGTTTCACAAAAATCTATATACGCCAGGGATCGAACTCCAGTCCTCTGGATCTGCAGCCAGGAAATCTGACCATTAGAGCACTAAGACGGTAATTATTTTATTAAATTTAAATCAAGGTTAGATTAAAATCATTGGAGTCTTGGAGTAGGATTGTGTCAAACATCTAGATTGAATAACTTCAATATAATGGAAGGTCAATCCTAACAAACTAGGGAATTATTAACAAGTCATATGTTCACATTTGAAACACAGCAAATCACCCATTTTTAGGGCATATAGGCTCCTTTTTCAGCAGTGTTTTATTTTATTATGCTCTAGACAGGCTATTATCTGCTTCGAGAATTACTGTAATGTGTTTTAAATACAAGCTGGCAATTTTCTGGTACATAGGCTCATTTATCCCCCTTTAAATGGTTATTGTTTCCTAGATGGGAAAATTTAAGTTACAGAAAAATTATGCATTAATTTAAAATTTTATCACACAAGAAAATGAATTTCAAGATACCTAAAATAATATATGGATGAACATAATTACCTGAAACCTTTTCATACTCTGATACAAACGGCCTAGATTTCCAAAATGTTTGGCAGTTTGAACATTTTTCTCGCCAAATGTTGCCGTGGCGAGTTTTAATGCTGATAAATGCAAGTCTTCTGCATTTCTAAGTAGGTCTGCCATCCCTACAAACATAATCATTTATTAGGATAAACTACATCAGATACAATAGAAGTCTTGACATTTTCATTTCTACCAGCAAATTTATTATTAAATGTTGGCAAGAATGATGAAATAAGATCTAATTGTATATTTTTAAACATCTATCACTTCCAATAAAAATGTTATTTTATAGTTTTTATTAGGGACATACGAGAATAGAAAATATCTAAAAAATTCAAGAAAAAAATAATCTCGAGTCAAAAGTTAAAAAATGAATCTCGAAAATTTGAGAAATAAATAACAGCAAATAATGGCTCTAAGAAATTAAAAAACCTCTACGGGAATTTATTATTTCTAATAATACCGCAATAACTCAAAAAGAGGCCACAATCCCCCCTCCAAAACAGCCTTTGTTAAGAAATGTTTTGGTTATAAATATTTTTTTCAATATCAAACTTTGACAATATAGCCTGTTATGCTATAAAATTAAACTTTAAATGGTGTTCATTGTAAATACCTAACCCTATTTTATTAATTGCATTTAAAATGTGTATGAGTTATATATCAGGTATTTGAATTAACTATATACAGTAAGTCCTGCTATACCGTTGCCTATTAGAACTTTGTTTGGTTACAACGTGTTAATAATCTGTGAGCATTTTTTTTACATAACGTCCGCAATTGGGTACAACGTTGTTTTTCAGCTGAACATGCGCCAAGTGTCAACTGGCTGGTTCCCGTTTGTGTTAGCCTAATAGGCCTATGAGTCATGCAGGTCACATCAGAGATTTCTATTCCCTCCCTCCCCATCTTCCATAAAAGTCGATAATAATAATAATATAAATGGGTATTTTTACGCGAAAACATATATTTTGTTTGTGTACAATATTTTAAATTTGGAATATTTTTACTTGAAACTTGATACTTTTTGCACCAGATTTAGAGACTTTCAGCATTAATGATTTGGCAACACTTAAGATGGTGCAAGCTATGAGCAGTTTTGTTCAAGCATACACATTTTTGTTTAGCTTTCTTTGTAGTTTTTATATTTTTAGTTTGCGTGGGTCCTTTGTTTATCTTTCGTGTTTTTTATATTTAATACATTTTAAGTTCGCGTGTGACTTGTGTTTACCGTTCTTTGTTTTTATATATAATTTGTTTAGTTCACGCGCAACGTGTGTTTACTTATTTTGTTTTTTATTTTAGCTAAGGGGGTGGGGACGAGGTGTAATCTGTTTGCAATGGCATTTAAACGTCCATGTAATTTATCTAACACTTTAATTGCAAAGAAAAACAGATGATCAATTAGTCTGGCTGTTAAAATGGATGTAATACAGCGACTCGAATCCAGTCAGCGTGGTGTAGACATTGCTGCAGCTTTGGGCCTACCTGCAACTACTATTTGCACTATAGGGAAAAATGCAATGAAAATTAAGTGCAGTGTGGAAAACTTTTCAGGGCTCAGTGAGACAAAGGTCAGGCGTACAAGAAACGAACGCATTGAAAGGATGGAGTAAATGCTTTCTTTGTGGATTGAATCTCAAAACCAACGTAGTGCCCCATTTACTTTAGCCATTGTTCAAAGTAAAACTAAATCTTTATATCAAGACGTGTTAAAGCCTAAGGATGGCGAAGGCTCTAAAGAAGAATCTTTCAGTGCCAGCCGAGCGAGGGTGGTTTGATGGTTTTAAGCACTGGTACAATTTTCATAATATTAAAGTGACTGGTGAAGCTGCAAGTTCTGACAACATTTTGGCAGAAGCCTTTGTTGTCGAACTTCAAAACATCATTGAAGACGGTGGATACTCATCAAATCAAGTTTTCAATGTTGATGAGACCGGACTGTTTTGGAAACGTATGCCTGCCATAACTTACATTTCACAGGAAGAAAAGACAGCACCAGGTTTTGAAAGCTGCGAAAGATCGTGTAACACTGTTGCTAAGTGGGAATGCATCTGGTGGCTACAAGATGAAGCCACTCCTGATTGCCAGATCAGAGAATCCACAGGATTTGAAAGGAAAGATGAAGTTATTTACAAAGCCAATAAAAAGGTGTGGATAACTCGTGCCATGTTCTGTGAGTGGTTGAAAGTCTACGCAATACCCGCGTGGATGAGGTACTGTACGAAGGAGAATTTAGATTTCAGAACTCTCCTCTTCATTGATAATTCTCCCTCACATCCTCATGACATTTCTGACATGGATGACCATGTGAAGATTGTTTTCCTCCCTCCCAACACTACGGCTTTAATCCAACCAATGGAACAAGGTGTAATTGCCCCTTTCAAGCGGTACTATTTGCGTCGTACGTTTGAGCAACTTGTCGCAGCTACAGATGGTGAAGACAAGACGAGCATCAAGGAGTACTGGTGGAGCTACAATCTCTTTAACGCCATCAACAACATATCCATGGTTTGGCAAGAGGTTTCACGTACATGCCTCAATGCGGTGTGGCAAAATCTATGGCCTGAATGCGTCACAGATTTTAAAGACTTTGAAGAGATTGTGCCATGTGCAAACACAAATCTCCTCAACATTGCTCGTGAAGCAGGCTTCCAAAATCTGGAAATGGAGGACATAGAAGAGGTGGTGAACGCCGAGATTGAGGAACTCACTAACGAGGAGCTACAAGAGCTGGCCCAAAATCCAAACCCTGAATCTGACAGCGAAGAGGACAAGCCTTCATGCACATTTACTACGAAGAGCATGGCTATTGCATTTCACCGCATTCAAGAAGGACTTAAGATGTTGGCCGATGAAGACCCTGATGTAGAACGCAGCACAGCACAGGACTGTCATGGAGGGCCTTACATGTTACCAGGAAATTTACAAAGAAAAGAAATGTGCCGCTAAGCAACCAACTATCCGTGCATTCTTTCAACCAGTAGCCGCCATGGTGACACATGAGGGGGATAAGATTATGAGTGGTGAGCCAGTCCCATCCACATCCGAAATTAAATGTATTCCTGTCCTGAGCTGTTTCCGCGATAGGATACTACATGTATTTGTAAGTATTTTGGGGGGGGCCTTGGAACCAAACTCCTACACTTAACATTGATTCTTATAGGGAAACATAACTTTTATAAAGTTGTTTTCTATAAAGTTGCGTTTCTCAGGAACATAACACAACGTTATAAGAGGATTTACTGTATAAGACAATCTAAAGCAAGCGCCAGCTTAAATGTCAAAAAGAAACTCTATAAACTATATATTTACTTTAATACACATAATTTTTTTTTTTTTTTACTTTCACAGGATGTTTTCTCGTGTCTCGATACTTTTTTATATTCTCGTCTCGAGATCGTCAAATAATTTAAAAAATTGTTCTCGCACATCCCTGGTTTTTATACATGGTACTACTACAGTTTTTCAAGTATGTAGCTCCAAATCTGTGTTATTTTGTGTTTTTATGTATGTCTGTCTGTCTGTCTTTCTATGAAAAAGAATTATTTCTAAAAATTTAACAATAATATAACTGGTAGTGATAAGAATATGGCAGTGTGAAAAGTGTTTGAAAAAATGAAGAGTGAATTTTATTTGTTATCTATTAATTATAATTTCAGGTTGGCTTTCTTTCCTATTACTTTCCCAGTTTCACTACACTATTGTTCAGTTTTTCCACCATCAGGAAAACCAAGGGCTTATTTTGAAAAAGAGAATGAGGTGGGGGGGAAAGAGACCAAATGTTTGAATAGAACAGGAGAAAATATACTTAGCCAAACGGAATCTATGCTGAGAGAAGATATTGGAGGAAAAGTCTCGGTGTGACAGAATTGCATGGAGGATTATGGTTTGACTGGGTTTCCGGGACACCGGGAGATATCCTGGTGGGCCAGTTTGATTTGTGCTGCTACAAATACTTTAAATTAAAATAAAAACATTAGAATCAAACTTTTTTTGCTATTAAATTTTCATTTTTGTTGTTTTTGTGTTTATAAACAAAAGTAAAATCATATGCTTAGTGATCTACATAAGCAGTGAGTGGGGGAGCATTTTACAAACTTAAATATATCAATAGTACACCTAGCTATTGTCTAAGGCATTTTGAAGCATTTTTGTTCATGTCAGTAGAAAGTAATCATTGATAGTGTAGCTGAAATAGCCTTGGGATTAAATTAACTAATAAATACTTCTAACCACTTCAGTTTAAAGGGTGTCTTTAAATTATGTGAGGGTTTAGGGGCGGGGGTGGAAGAGGGTGGGGTTCAGTATTTTCTTATATTGCAGAATATATGGTGAGACAAAATCCACAATAACAAAAAATTGTTAGAAAATAAGTATATCAATTATAATTTGACAGCCATTTGGAATCTGTGGACCACTCTTGTGGTATCCTGTTTGTTTGTACCCACATCCAACTTGTTGTGAGTGGAATATCGATGAGGATGACAATATTTCCAAACGGTTTTCATGTCATTAGGTTGTTATTATCTTTATATGTATACCTGGTAAAAGGTACAATAAAGAGAGATAGAAATTAATAAAAAAAAAATCCGTTTACAAAGTAGAGAGACATTGAGTAGTAAAGAATAGTCTGTATTTTTTCTGTTTCTAATTAAATAGAACAATAAACTAAATAAAGTGAAATAATGATGAATAAATGGGAGAGAAGCCCAACTTTCATTCAGTGAGGTTCACAGATCTTTAAAATAGATTAAAACATAATTATGTGATTTAAATTATTATTAGCACCACATCTTACTGCCCCTTAAGGTTATATGCAAATATGATTTAAAAAACATGTAATTTTATTTTTAAGCTTCCAATTCAGACAGCTTCATCAAGTAGGTTTTTAAGACAAATAAGCTGGGTTATAATCCTTTTAATTGCCACTGTATGTCCAGTGGCAGCAGTGTAAAATTTAAAAAGGGTTCCTCTTTTCATTGTAAAAGCCATATTGTGTCCATCGCTTTTTATATGTTTTGATCCTACTTTCCTGTACCTTATTCTAAATATTACATGTATAAAATAATAATAGTGTCGTTGATGGTTGGTTAGAACCACACAATTAATTTGTTATTTTACTAAACCCTTTTAAAGTACCAGAATTGCATATGGTTAAAAAGCTTACTTGTGTTATTATGCACTGTATCTAGAGCTATTTCTTCCAAGATGAGAGCTTTTACCCTCTTTACAGAAGCCAACATGAGATGATTCTCTGGCAACAGCCTGGACATAATTTCTATAGCTTTCTCTGCATGTTCACTGCAACAGGTCAACATTATAAGTCGTATTTACATAGCACATTAAAAAACACAAACCTCCTATTTATTTTAATACATTACAATCTTGTGCTTTTTGAGATATAGCATTATTCAACTCTAGGGGTCTCCGAAGCTTTAATAATATTGATTCTAATTTTATATTGTTTGATCTGATAACTCAAATCGAACCAAACTATAAAAGAAATGATTAAGTTTTTAGGGCTGTTGCAAATCCCACCATATGACTTAGATGAGTTAATATATTTTTAATAACAATTCTTGTGAGGTAAAGTTAATGCTTCATAATTATTATTGTATTTACCGTAGAGTAGCTTTTACTTTTTTTTTTACCAAAACAATCTATATAATTATTGCATAGCTTGATTATACCCTTGGATAATAGATAACAAATTTGAAAACTATGAGAACTTTTGAGATATAGCGTTATTCAACTCTAGGGGTCTCCGAAGCTTTAATAATATTGATTCTAATTTTATATTGTTTGATCTGATAACTCAAATCGAACCAAACTATANCGTCTTACTACCCGTTCGGGTTATACGCACTTACGCTAATGTGTAATGGTAGGGTGATTGTGAGATGAAATGGAGGACCTACAGTTTAACGTGGAATCCGAACCACGGTGGAGGCCTGGCATTCCCCACATTCACAAGATGTCTTGTCAGAGGTGAAGGAAGGGTTTGGTAATCAGATAAATCTGTGCCGGGACCGAGGATTGAACCCCGGCCACCAGCACAGAAGTCTGACATCTTACCCCTAGACCGCCAGGTCACCAATTAGGCATTATTGAAATAGTTTATAATCACAACAGTTGGTGCTCTTTATCAGTTAACAATGACAGGGTGAACTATTGTTGCATGAACATGATGAAGGACTTACATTTATCCATAACTTATAGGACTGGGGTTAAAAACTAATCTAAATATTTTTATAGTGTGTAACTTTTTATTTAACATCATAAGCTTAGCATATTTAACCAAGATATGATTCTATTTAATAATTATTCGAAATTAACAATTAATATTTGCTTCAATTCAAAATCAAAAAACTTGCTTTGCCGGTGTCTATTTTACTTACTTTATAATTATTTTTTTTGTTTTATGCACAACATGTAACCAGTATGAGCTATCTACATTCAACTACACTAAAGGGGGAGGTAGATATTTAAGGACGGTTGTAATTAGATGAAAAATTTAACAATATTTATGTGAAAGAGGAGTTTAAAGCAGTTTATTTCCTTCCCCCCAATCCCTATGAGCATATAACTGGCTGGAATTTGAACTGTAACCTCGTCATCACCGGCAAATCAAATTAGACGAGTTTGACAACTTAGTCACATGGCTATTGGCCACTAATGGAGGTTATGGAGGAATTTAAATGTTTTATAGAAAAGTTATTAACACATTTATCAAAGAAATGTAAATCCAAAATTTTGCATCTAAAACCAAGCATATCATAATAATTTTCAGGACATATAAATGGCTAGGGAAGGAGTGTGATGTGACTTAAAAAAGTATTGTGGTGTTGTTTTATATGTGAACTTATGGACCCATATTTCTCTCGAGAGTATGTAGGCCCTAACACATATATCCTCCTTTAAATCTCAAATAATCCTAACATGTAGCACTATTTTTTTTCACTTTGTGTTTAAAAGTTTAATTGTTGTGATTCTATTATCGAAAGCCAGTTGTATATCACTACTTTCTTGCTAGGTTTAGCGTAGTTTTACTAGAGCCCCTCTAGCTTTCACAGCTACCGTAACAGCTACAGGGCACCATCTCAGGCAATCCCCCACTTCATACTGTTACCTGCGAGAGGAGGGGACTGGATCATGGTGGAGAAGAGGTGGTGGGGAGAAAGGAGACAGAGTAGTTTACGTTCCAAACAGACCCAGCCCGTGGCTTGAACCTGTTCCTGATGAAAATGAAGATGTTGATGATGATGTCAATAATGTTGATGATGATGCCAATAATGTTGATGAAGTATTGTGACATTAAATTTATTCCAAAGTTTCCAATTCTCCAGCACTTTTTCCAAACTTACTTTTATCAAAATATTTAACACTATCTAGTGTAAAAAATGTATACTTGTTTTCCTTACTTTAGTTAAGCTAACACATGTATACAGGCTTTCATAAAACTGATATTTATTACTAATGAAATAATGATGCTTAACATAAAGGTATACAAAGCTTCTAAATAAGCATGATTTGACTTCACTTTGAAAAAATTCAGATTTTACTAATTACAAAGCTTAGCCCAAAAAAATAGTGACAGCTAAAGTACTAAATTTATGGTTAATTAATGCAATTCTGTACATCATGAAAGAGGAAAATATGGCAGCATAAAAAAGTGTGTTAGTGTCATCATTGTTTTATGGATGTGAAGCGTGGTTTTGTCAGGAGAAACACAAGAGTAAGGTGAATGCGGTTGGAATGAGATATCTAAGAAATACATGTAAAAAAACTCATATGAACAGATTCAGTAATGAATAGGCACTAAAGGAGTGTGGTTAGAAAGGGAATCCAATAGATCATTGGGAAAGAAGCATCTTACATTGGTTTGGGCATGTTGAGAGCATTAGTGTGGATCGAGTGACAAAGCAAATATATAAAGTAGAGTGTGTGGATCAAAAGAGAGGGTTAGGCCATGTAAGATGTGGCTAAATGTTGGACAAATTTGTGAAAAAGAACAACATTAAGAGTTTTAAGAATAAAATATCATGCATGAATCTACGCATGGATGTTGTTGAAACGAATGGAGTATTCAAGAATAGGGAAATGTGGGGAAAGTTAATGAGGATGGATTAAATACAAGTTACGGCGTTGTTGTTTTTTAAGTTATATTCACAATTCCTTGCCTAGCCTGTAAGGGACCGGCGTGATTAGGTATGTCTGTATGTATTTTAGCACTGCGTCTTACAACTTGTCCAGGTTATATGCTTATGTACTGATTCCGCTAATGATTTTAAGGATTAGGGAGGTTATATTTAGAGGAAGTGTACCCACATTTGTGTGGAGGTAGAGAGTGTAAAATCACTTTGGAAAACTCACCTTCAGTACACCCAAATGAGATTCGAACATTGATCTCCCTGTCATTGGCAGTATAGTCTACTGCAAGAGTAGCACCTTAGACCAACATAGAACCAACATGTACTTCCTCTATAAAGGGATCTATGCTAGGTATTTCTATCACTTAAGAAAATTCCATCAACCGTTGTTGAACCCACAAAAATCCGCTAAGCAATTTAGCCTTTGAATCTCGAATTGATTTTTATAGAGGAAAAAAGTATTGTATTTATATGTAAATATGGAATAGTTAAACATACAAAATAGTACCAAAAAAAGTACTAGTGCTATTAAAACCAGGAAAGGGTCCATAAATGATTGTAAGATTGATATAAGTCTTACGAAGAAAAGGTTTTGTTGGTTGGAACATATTTTATAGAAATAGTATAAAGTTGTGGTGTAAAGATCACTCACCGTGCCTTTAGGAACCTTCCAGAACTATATTCATGTACATAAAGTGCGTAGGCTAGATCCTCATGAGCTATTGCCACATGCAGGTTTATTTTACCAAAGATCTCTCGACGGATATCCAACGCAGTCTGTAAAATAAATTCATAAAATAGAAAATAAAAGTTATATATCATTCTTAGGATGGTGACTGGGAGATGGTGACACATGAGACACAAACATAAGTTGCTAACACATACTACACAAACGAAGTTAGATGGTGTTTATCGAATCATGTTAGGGTCAATATAGCAGAACTACTATATTCTAATGGTTAATAGGGGATTATCCATTATTCATATACCACTTTATTTTCTTACTAGTTTTGACCCTCATCTTCTCCATGTAGCACCATGTTAACATTTAGCCTGACTCCCCACCCCTTAACCTGTGTTACATAACTTTTCACATCAAGAGTAAATGTAATTATTTCATAGGGAAGCTTTAGTGACACTAAAAGAGGGATTCATATTGAATACTAACTAAAATCTATGGTTAAATCTATAAGTATGTTTACTAATGGTGAAAACATAAACAGGAATATTATTATTTTCAACATTTAAGTTTAAGTATAAGATCTATGCTGTGTAACACTGTGATGTACCCCTTTTCACCCTATGTAAAATCATGTAAAGCCATGTAGACATTAGAACTTCTCCCAACAGCATTACGTGGTTTATGTATGGCTCCTGATCTAGGATACACCTATATACAGGGGTAGCGCACAAAATATATATGAGAAGAGGGAGGTGGTAGGGATGAGAGAGCGAATCTTCCAACTCTAGACATTCGGAAATTAAAAAACATCCAGGTGACTATATGACAAGGGCAACATAAAATCACTGAGGGAGGGGTTGGAATACCCCCCCCAACCAACTAATAATGGGAGGCATAGGAAATTATAAAATTTGAGATAGTAATATATAGTAGTAATGGATTTTTCATGTTACAAGTGTTTTATTGTTTTGACATTCACCATCATTGCATGTAGGAACACTTAACAAGTTTCGGCTCATAAAAGCTCAAGGCTTTATCAAGGGATCAACTTAAATAACTACCTCATCTTCTTAAAGCTACTAGTATTTTTTAGGCTAGTAGTAGTATCCTTAAAACTAGTAGGCAAGGACTATGGCACTACTAGTCAATTTGATTAACTAAGCTTTCTATACACTAGAGTACAAACGGTATCTTCTTTAAATGTTTTATGAACTATGAAGATGGGAATGTTTTAAGAGGAGGGATTGACAGTTGGGAAATTTTAAATTTGTCTATACAAGTCTATGATAAAGAACTTTCATAGTCAAAAGTACTGGAGTAATGAGAAATTTTATTATTTCCTAACTCAAGATCTTGACTCTCCACAAAATTATGACACTCCTCTTCCCCTCTGTGCGACGCCCCTGCCTATACATATAAATGAGTGGTATACATGAAATCAATGAGACACAGGTCTGTAACACATTCGGCTTGGTGGGACGCACATGGCCTGAAAGAACCATGTTAGTATCTCAGTTCTTAGACCCTCACATATATCAGAAAATTTAGTATTCATCTAGAGGCATTGAGAGAGTCTCCTGTCTGCCACAATCACCACCTAAAGGGGATAGCTTTTCCTTAACTACTTTGCCCGTCTGGCCAATCAGAGAGTAGTTAAGTACTACAAGAAGGAATGTGTATTACATATGCAGGAAGGCTGGATAAGTATTATGCTACCTGACTGTGAATGCATAATAAGAAAGAATTTGACATCTTAGGTTACCAACATTATCCTCTCATCCTGTGCAAAAGTACAATTTAGATACTACATACTATGTTTATCTAGAAAGAATATAATCTGTAATACTAAGCTGAGTGTTTCAATCATTGATTTTATTTAGCCCATATCCTAATAACTAACCTCATAGGCTAGGACAGACTGCTGCACCGAGTCAAAGTTGAGGAGATAGAAGCCATAGTCTACTAGTGCATCTGCATACTTTGTGTGTTCGGAGTTGAATGCATCCTTGCTGAGATTCACCGCCTGCCTCGCAAGAAGTCCAGCTTTTTTGAAGTCTCGTTTGACAACACACGCCTTGGCTCCATGACGCAGGACATCAACAGTCACCTTGGTGGGAAGCTCATTGTCAACATGCCGTAGTGCCTCTGTACTCCATTTATATGCCTGCAAAGTAAAGCAATGGCAAAAATCACAACATAAAATCAGACTTAAACCTATTAAGTGGACCTCATTAGCTTGAAGTCAAACTTTAGAGCCAAACCACAAGCTAAAGAATGTTTCTACATTGAAAAGCCAGACAGGTGTTACATGAAAAAACTTAAGTATATTCCATTCACGGTAGGAATTACTCTTTGAAAGGTCTTTTTTCCTACCAATATCCTACTATATAGTAGATTTATGGTAGGGAAAAAGGCCTTTCAGAAGTCAATTCCTACGGTGAATGGAATATATGTAGATGTG
This sequence comes from Timema poppense, assembly GCA_902141375.1. Classification (NCBI taxonomy): domain Eukaryota; kingdom Metazoa; phylum Arthropoda; class Insecta; order Phasmatodea; family Timematidae; genus Timema; species Timema poppense. Next base: position 584,279 of record CABFOV010000003.1, on the reverse strand, counting down.
TAAGGCTTACCAACACAAAAACTTTAGAAAATAGAGTACTTACAACTACTACAAATAAAGATTTGTGTGGCATTCATATAGGATAACCAAGAAGTGGAGTGTCACATTGCCACTGTATAGCTTCCCTTTAATACCACTCGACTCCTCCATAGGTTAAGGTCAATATTGGGAGATAAATGATTGAAGAATATTATAATGAGTTTGATAACTAATATTTAAATATGTATTCCCCACTGATACCTTTAGCTACAATGTCACAGTTAGTACAAGCACTCACCATTAACAACTGTCCAGCACATAACTGGTATAGCCGGAGGTGAATCGTGGGTTGTTGCCAAGACAAGCAAGGCTTGGCAAGAGTATAGGTATTAGTAAATTGTTTATTCCCTTTCATTATCAAACTTTACCTTTAAATCTAATTCATGATCACTCACTACCTTATTTTATGTAAGTTCTTAGTCAAGTGGATATTGGATAGGGTGGAACAGCTGTTTAATAGCACAGTCCTGTCAAGCCTAGCTTGTTCTGGCAACAGTCCCTGCCAATTATTTTCATAAAAAAAGAAAGAGAGAAGTATGACTAACCTCATTATAGTCACTCCTACTAAAATGTAAAGCAGAAAACTCTGCAAAGAGCCCGGCAAAATTGGTTGTTTCGCTGACTTTCTGGAGTTTGTCCAAAATTTCAATGGCCAATTGATATGTTATCTCTGCACCTTTATAGTTGCATGAGGCAGTCTGTACGTGGAGTAATCTGGAAATGTTTATTACTGTTTTAGATTATTCTAATCATAATATTTTAAGTGTATGCTGCATGTATGAACTATTAAATGTTTACAGACTTTTTTTAAAATAAATAGTGAAAAGGTTTAAAAAAGGTCAAGTTACTTAGCCTTGTCATTGCTTAAAAAAACACTAATCAAGTAAAATGTTTGACTTCAAACAATATTGCATCTAAAATATCCTTTTAATACTTCATCCATGGAGAATCATGAGTTTTTCAGAAGTCATTTCAATGTATTGCGCTTTAAAAAATTATTTTCTTTAAAAGATCAACTCCGTTGTAATAGAAAAGTCATGCGACATGCTGGCTCCCTCTACCCAATAGGAAGCCAGGCTTCACAACATCAGGTTGCCAGGAGTTTTTCTATTAGTTAGTTTAGACACTGGTGACAAGGGGTCAAATAGGCAAGGAGTAAGTCATATATAAGCTGCTTACGCATAATAAGTATGTAGTAACATAAATCTACACAGCACACAATACTAAGAACACAGAACATGTAATAACAGAGAAAACAATCCATAAATTAATAAAAACTGTATTTAATATCATATCTTCAGTATTGAAGGTGTAATCACTCATATAAATCATGTGCAACATTAAAAGTCTTGCTCATTTCATAAGAATAAGTATCGCATATAATCAGAACCCAAAACAGTGTGACAAGTGCGCAGTAAGGAATGTAGGCCTACGAATCATCATCATAGAACCCGGTATCGTCCACAATCGCGGGGCAATAAAATACCCTAATCCGTTTTTGCTGATTTTAAAGGCATAATATGCATCACAGGATATAGGGCCTATAAGTATGTTGTGTGTCATCTGCAGGTGACCGACCAAACTTACTTGTACCGAGTGAGCCACCACGGCCCTTCAATAACCCATCTCGGAATAGTGCCACTAAAGCTTAGGAGAAACTTATGTTAAATATAGATTATTTTTGCAAATAATAATTAGATTAAGATACCCATGTTCTTCAAACTGTTATTTAGTGTATCTTGTATTTTCATCTAATGTTAAGTGTTTAGTTTAGAGTGTAAGAATTTATCCTAACCTGTTCTGTTTTCTTTATTAACTTTCAAGGTGATCCTTGGATAAATGGATTTTTTGACTGATGTACTAATAGGATGATGATGGGGATGATGATGAGGAGGAATTACTACTTGTATTATTTTTTGAAATATTAAACCTGCAGTCTTGGAATAAAGAACGCAACTAATCTTTTCCCCTTGATTATGCTGAGGTAGCGCATCTTGCCAGCTGCCTCAGTTTCCCGTTCTCTAAGGTAAGCGCCCTTGACCGGCTGCCTTAGCTTTCTAACCATTGTGTAGCGCCCCTGCACTATTGACTTATGAAAGCTCCCAACAGCCAACAGAAACACCCTTATATACAAATATAACAAGTTTTTTCACGAATTAACGTGGGTTTTTTACTTTAGGTTAATATTAAAAATAATGACTTCTACTTTTACACCATATGATACTTAAATTTTGATTTCAATATATGGATTCTTTGTTTTCAGCCTTTAAAAGATTTTGTGCTAGGTTGAAGCAATGATATTAATATATATCGCCCTTGCTAGAGGCAGCCATGTTTGGTAAAATTATATATTCTTTATTTTTACTCCCCTCTCCTTATGTGATATAGGTTTAGTCTATTATGACAACATGTTTCGGTGTTGTTACTGTTTGGTCTAAACATAATTAATAATTGATTATTTCAATATTGTTATTTGTAAAAGAGGAAGGTAATGATATTGAGATAATGCCTTTTACATCACTAAGCGTGAAATCTTCTGTGCATATTTATAAATGATTTTTCTCCAAATTTGTTACACAATATGAACGAAAAATGTAGACAGTCTTATCTTGTTTTTTTAACGAATACTAATTTGACTAGTATTTACATAAATAATATCGCTTTCAGCATATAATAGCATCAAATTTGAGAAAGATAACACCACTTTTCCCTTAAAATTAACCTCACGTTTTGCATGTCTTTAATAATGAATGTGAATACACCAGATAAAATAGGTAGATCAACTATGTGACCTGGTGTATTGTAGTACAGTAGAGCGTCGGAAATCCGGACGTCAAAAATCCGGAGCGTCGCAAATCCGGATCGGTGGTGAGAGCAGGTAGGGGAGGCTCTCTTTGGTCATGTGCTCGGCTCAGTTCTGTGTTATCAATTACAAACTATACAGCAGTGGTGAAACCTTCGTTGTATAGTTGCCTTGTGACGTTTTAGTGTGCGAGTTAAAAGGGTACATATTCTTACTTTGTTAATCATGTCATCATTATCAAATGAAAGGAAACATAAATTTTTATCTATAGAGGATAAGTTAGAAATTCTACAAAGACTGTCTAAAGGGGAAAGTGGTGCATCTCTCGCTAAAATATTTGGTGTGGGAACTTCAACCATTAGTGACATTAAAGCAAAGAAAGACAGTTTGCAACGTTTTGCTTCAAAACTAGATTCTGAAGAAGGTTCACAGAAAAGAAAAACCACACGTATACGTATGTATACAGTTATTGAAAGCACATTTGAAAATCCGGACAATTCTGTAATCTGGATGGGTCCCGGTCCCGATCGATCCGGATTAACGACGCTCCACTGTAATTGTAAGAAAAACCACCTAGAATGTTGGTCCTACTAAAGTTTAATATCAGGCACTTAAGCAATAAAATCTGGTAAAACCGAATAAAAATGAATTTTAAGGAAATGAAGCAACATTTGTTCAGAGAAAATATATGAAGATAAACTGTGAAGGTAAGTTAAGAGTAAAGTATTATAGTGCACATACAGCTTTGCCAATAGAATATATAAACTAACTTGTGACAACAGCCAAGAGTTTTCTTCCAATATCGTGGTGTGGCATCAGTTGACTGGCAAAGATCCCTACAAGATAGAAGAACCTTTTCTGCATCCGAAAACCAACCACTGTCACTTAAGAACCCACCTGCAACAAGACAACATCAGCTAATGGCATTTTCATCCTAAATAAAATTATTTTTGGAAATTGAAACCTTAAAAAAAATCACACATTTAAATTAGCAAAGTTATACTTACCAAGTCGAAGTCCAAGGTCAATCAACATATCCCTGGCCATTGGATTTGACTTCACGATGCTGCACTTTCTAACATAGCACAAAGCCAAATCTCTGGAGACTCTAGTACAATGATCCATCAGACTCTGTACAAGAACAATAAAAAGATTTAAAGCATCTGATGCGGAAAAAAGGGACTAACTCAACTAAGATAGGTTTTGTTTGGACTATATATTTAAGAAAATTTCAATAGAAAATTTACTGTTTCAAACTGTTTTAAACATTTTATTTTATATTACAAATTAGGCTTATTGTACTTACATTTTTTTAATTTGTACAGATTTACTTTGGAATTAAAATACTTAGATTTACACAAGATAATTTAGAACTTGCTTAATTTTCATGCTTAAAGTTTCTTGTGGCTATTTCGAAGTCAGCAGTATTTAAAAATTTACCTACTACCATTATTTTATAACATCCAAACCAGGGCTATGAAGTTCGGAGTTGGAACCAATTTTAGGGTGGAGTCGGTAAAAATGTACCAACTATGACACAGGCTTCAAAATAAAAACTTATAATATTACGACAATATGTGGTAAATACTACATAATTTTAGTTTTATACTTTTTTTAGGGCCAATATTTCTGATATAGAATGACAAATTTATTCAAATATAAATTCAAAATGTCAAAGAAGCTTCCCGTGAAATAATCTGTAGTGGAGAATTTTACTGCAGTAAAGTTTTTATTACTAATTAGGCCTAATATATGAGGTTTGGCTATAAAATAACTGGACTAATACTCCAAAAAATTGTATTTACAAAACTACTCAATGGACATGTTATCACATTCAATGTAGTCCCCTCCCCGATCCCTACACCTCCCACACCAATCTTCCACTGTTGGAAGAAATGTTTCAGGTCCTTTTCTGAGAGGCTGTTCATGAGCTTCATTGCTTTTTCCTTCATAGCATCAACAGACTCAAAACAGGTTTCTTTTAGTGCAGATTTGATCTTCGGGAAAAGAAAAGTCACAAGGGGCTAGATCAGTGAATAAGGTGGATATTCAAACAACGGAATCTTGTGCTTTGCCAAAAACCTCTGCTTTGCTTCGATTTTGCGCTTTATGTGCTGGTGTGTTGTCATGATGAAGAATCCACGAGCCGTTCTTCCACATTTCAGGTTTTCTTCTTCTTATGCATTCACAAAGGGTTGTCAAAACCTCCTTATAGTAAACCTGGTTAACAGTCTGACCTTCAGGTACCCAATCAATGTGAACAATCCCTCGGATATAAAAAAAAACTATCATCATTGCTTTGAATTTTGACTTGTTCATCCGTGCTTTCTTTTGTCTCAGTAAACTGGGACTCTTCCAATGCATGGATTGGCGCTTAGTTTCAGGCTCGAACTGAAAAAAACCACAATTTGTCACAAGTTATCACATTTTCTAAAAGGTTTGGGTCATTTTCGATGTTATGAAGGATGTCAGCACAAAACAAGTGTTCATTCAAGTTTCCTTGTTCAGGAGTGAGCACCATTTTAGAGCAAACTTTTTTCATGAGTAAATTTTCAGGTAAAATTTGTAGAACAGTTTCCTTATCAATATTAACTAAGTCAGCAATTGCTCGAATGCTCAGGCGTCGATTTTTTTCTAACAATTTCACTCACTTTTTCAATATTAACATCTGTTTTTTATGTGAGAGGACGGCCAGGGCGTGGATCGTTTTCGATCTGTTTCCTCCCCTCCGTAATTTTTTTTAAACTAATAGAACACTTGAGTACGAGATAAATAATGATCACCATAAACTTCCTTTAACAAATTGAACGTTTCTGTAGCGGATTTCCCAAGTTTCACAAGAAACTTCACGTTGACACGCTGCTCACCTTTTAGACTCAACATAATTCTGACGGAGCTCAGGTACACGGTCCACTTCGAACAAGGGCTACCACCGAATTGTTGGTCACATGAACTTGAAATTTGGAAGGTAGAGGGAGAAAATAACATAGATCAATATCTGACCCTGCTGGTTGTTGCCAAGACCTCAGGTAAGTGTCAAAAAAAATTAGTCAGGTTATTTAGTAGTTACACCTCGTACATTAGCTATTTCTGAAGGAGTCAGTGTTGGACAGTAGAAAAATAGAGGAGTCGGAGTCAAAAGCTCTACAACCCTGATCCAAATTGACATATATTTACATTTTACCATGAGATTTTAATAATATCAGTAGAATATTTAGGCTTTGTAGGCTAATATATATTATTACTGGTTTTTTGTACAAATGATTAAAGAATGTGAAAGCTTTAAAATATTATGATTATACTATCATAAATCACTTGTATGTCTGGTCCAACAATACAGTGTGTAAAGTACAATATGTATTCAACATTTTTGTTGTTTTAGTTATCATTGCATTTTACTATCGGTTCAGGTCACACATGCATGATCATTACTCTAAAGGCTTAAGGGTGAGGAAGGAAGCATTTGAGAGAATCAACCCACGTATGCATGGAAGGAGAAACCACCCTCAGTATACTCGACAGGGATTTGAACCTTTATCTCCCTGTCATTAGCTGGCCAGTCTAACATGAGAGGAGTGCCTTAGTCTCTTAGACCATTTGGTCACATAAGCGAGTTTTATTCAACTTTTGATTCAAACCAAAGTCTTTCAGAGGTGTGAATTCAACACCTAAAGCACAATGACTCAAATCACGACCAATATAGATGAATCATTAACATGTATCATATCTTAGAATTAGTGTGATCTAAGCTACTAAAGTTATACTTTAAGTACCAAAGTCATCAAACTTCTATAAAATGTAAAATAAGTTATTAGGTGCTCTTCATGTCAATATACAATATCAGTGACTAACAATTAAATTTATTTTAATGTATTGTTAGTAAATTACCTGAAACATTCTCAACAAGACTTGTCGGCGGCTTGACACCCTTAACAGACGAGAAAAAATGTCTATTTCACTCAACTCCAATCCTAATAGGCAAAGCCTCTTTTCAGTGTACAACTGAAAACAAAAATGTCATTGCTTAAATATAACAGATATTTAGTTAATTTTAGTTGTTTTAAACATATTTTATAAGCTCTTTTATGAGCTGATATGAGAGCCAGAACAGAAAACCACAAAAATTTCCAAATATAGTTTTAATTCATGTGTATCACCTACTGATGTGTTATTTGTTAGCCACAGAATCAGAACTGATATTTGAATCAAAATATATTTTTATTAGCACTGTGTCTTCCCACCCGTTCAGGTTATATGCTTAAGTAGGCTACTAATTACACTAATGGGTTAGGAATTGGGAAGGTTGAATTTAGAGAAATGAACCCTCAATTGTGTGGAGGGAGAGTGGAAAACCATTCAGTGAAAACCACCCCCAGTTCACCCAACTGAGATTCAAATCTTCATCTCCCCGTCCTCGGCAGTAGAGCTCAACACAAAACTAGTGTGTTAGCTAACCATGCTGCTGAGGTGGTTATCAAAATCAATTGATTGAATATGATTCAGTTTTCAGGACAAATCCTGTGGATAACAATCACATATCCATCTGTGATACACATGAATTAATAATAGGTGTAATAAGTGCATGGCAGCATAATGTCAATTACGAGTCACTAAAGACTGTCATAGTGGATAACTATAATACCTTCACCAGTTACCACACTTAAGGGGTGTTTAGACTATGCCTTTTTTCATGAAACATTATATGCCTCTGTGCATCATGCCTCATGCAACTCGACCTGTTTTCACTTTTACATCTCTTTCCATGCGTCAGTGAGTTTAGATATGTTGTCATAAGAAGTAAATGCTGCTGGAGCTATTGTCGTTATGCAGCGTAAAACCAAGCGGAAATGTCGTGATTAGGGATGATATTTTATTGGGTATGGTTGAACCACACATTTAAAAACAATATAGGCCTACTACATTTATAATTAAGTGTGTGATGACCGCCACAAAAATGGATAGCTGTGAAAGTCATTGGTGAATTTGATTGTTTTTTCAGCACTCCACTCCATCAAAGAAAAAACAAAAACTTTCACAGAAAACATAACAACTAGACAATTCAACAACACCACCTTTGACAGTTCTCAAGTGACTGTAGAGCATGATTATTGCAATGTGCTCCCCAAATATTTATGGAGCACTTGGTGCCTACTTGTGGTTAGACGCACAACTACAATTGGGGCATGTGCCTCCTCCAACGTTCAACTCCTCTGTACCTAGTTGCATGCATCATATTGCATGAAAAAAGGCGTTGTCTAGATGCCTGTTTACAACAACTAGTGAAGGCTGGCTCTGGTTATGAGACAAACCATAATGGCTCAGTGATAGAGCATTTGTGTGCAAAGCCAAAAGTCCCAGTTTAAATTACCATGTCTAGGTTGTCATTTCACTTTTAAGTGAATTTTACAAATATTAGTCTGATCATGTCCAGCCACATTTTTTATATTAAAAAACAAAGTTGGCTATGTTTGTGAAGATCTAATAATTAGAGTGAACATAAGTTTAAAGCAACAAGCTGAAAAAAATTCAGGCCTATCACATATTTCTATAATTATTGATCTACGGGGAAAAAAAAGAATATTAAAAATACAAGAATTAAAAAAATATTCACATTACATATATTTTATATTCAACAAACCTACGAGGGAACTTCAACTTCAGAGGATAAACCTACATTGTAATCTAGATTTAGGAGAAATTATAGTGTCATGAAAAAATTCTCTTGATTCTGACAAATTTTCAAACCCTCAAGATTTTATATTGTTTAGATTTAAAAATGACCTCTAGCCATGAGAATTGGACTCAGAACCTTTGGTTTAGTACACCAATGCTCTAACCACTGAGCTATCCAGGAATCGTCCCCTGCCCAGTGTCATTCTTCACCCATATTTTAATATTGCAAATTGAATAATACTGAGATATATAGAGTTTGATAATTTTGAATAACCATACAATTTAAAATAAAACTCACTAAAATCATAAGCGAAACACCCGCCTTTGTGGCATAGTTGTCTAACGCGCTTGTCGTGTTGAGCTCGACTGATGAGGACGGGGAGATCAAGTTTTGAATCTCAGTCGAGTGAACTGGGGGTGCTTTTTCCTAAATGGTTTTCCAATCTCCCTCCACGCAAATACGGGATCACTTCCTCTAATTCAACCTTACCAATTCCTAATCTATTAGCCTAATTAGTACTTAAAGCGTATAACCCGAATGGGTAGTAAGTCGTGGTGCTAAAAAAAACATAAGCGAAACAATGAGAAGTAAATATTGATAGCTTTGTGTTGAATTAGGTTGTGTGTGTTATAATATGACTCCTACCCGCTTTAGTGGCCACGTGGTCCATCGAAATACTCTCGCAGTAGAATATATTTACGATGATGGAGCTCAAGGTTTGAATTTCAGTCGGATGTACCGAAGGTGGTTTTTCCAAAATGATTTACCACTCTCCCTCCACACAAATAGGGGTACACTTCCTTTTAAAAATAACCTTCCTAGTCCCTAAAACCATTGGCGTAATTAGTATATAAGCATATAAGTCGAACAAGTAGTAAGACTGGATAATAAAAAAAAATATGAATCATGATCTTTTCTTGTTTTATGTCATCACTTTGATTTGATTTTTTTGATAAATTGAATTATCTATTGATCAATATTATTAGAAATTTTTAATCAATGATGCATGAAAGTTTAGGTTTAACTAGAGTTGATAAGAGCCATAGTAATACAATATTATTAGAAATTTTTAATCAATGATGCATGAAAGTTTAGGTTTAACTAGAGTTGATAAGAGCCATAGTAATACAAGTAAAGTATATAGATTATCAAAGGTTTGAAAGTTAGGTTTGTATGGTAACAGGCTAATTATTTTACATATAAATTTGGGCTTTTATTCTGTGATGTCATCTAAGCTGTAGGCAGGCTAGTATAGATTTTATGTTTTTGGTCTAGTTTTTATGTGTGTGAGAGACTGGTTACATAGTGTAAGTTAGGCCTAGTGTCATTTTTAGATTCTCAAGATCTCTTCAACCAAGATTCAACTATAATTGTGTTTCATTTGCAACAGTTCGGTTTGCTTAAAAAAAGAGTGAAATGTAGTTGTTATAAATTTGACTATTATTTTGTGTTTCTAAAAACAATTCTTTGGAACATAGTTTGAAGTGTTCCCATATGCTTGTGAGCAAGACGCATGGCCTACAGGCCATATTAGTAGGGCCCTACTTATAATACTTAGCATCAGGTCTTACTGCCCGTTTGGGTTATACACTTATGTACTACTTACAATAATGGGTTAGGAATTGAGAAGGTTGAATATTGAGGAAGTTAACCCGCATTTTAATGGAGGGAGAGTGGAAAACCATATTGGAAAAACCACCCCCAAATCACCAGAACACCAGAACCTCGGCAGTCTAGCTAAACACTAACCCAGTGCGTTAGCTGACTTCACCACCAAGGTAGGTTACAGGCCATATTAAAACAGGAAGGTACTGGTAAGCAACTCCCCCCCCCCCCCC
>CABFOV010000003.1:558996-573883 GCA_902141375.1 Timema poppense | reverse complement strand
CCCCTCTCTTTCTAATCGATGCACAGTCTTTTTTCACAAAGAAAAATACTATTCTAAAATAATATTATTTTGTTTGGGAGAGTCTGTGGGAGAGGGAGGAAAGTGAGTCTTAAATGTGTGATATTGTGTATACTGTCCCTGTATTAATGTGTTTCCCTTATTACTTTTGTGTGTATTATTAATAATAAAACATTTATTTATTTTATTAAGATATATATTAGGTTATATAATTCTGAGTTTCATTATTTAAAGGTCTGGGCCCCTCTCCCTCTCTACCCCAACGTATTTAAAGCATGTTATGTCAATAAAAGCTTGAAGTGATATTCTAGACATAAAATATGATTAAATTTATCTAATAGATATTTTATTGCAAACTGTTAAACTATGCATTTATTATTTGTATTTTGTTATCTGGATATTTACACTATTAAGGCACCAGAAATATTAAGAAAATATAACTGCATTTGCGTGTAGCGAGTGTGGAAAACCATTAAGCCACCCTTTCAACATCCAACTGGGAATCATACCCTTATCTCAAGCTGCTGCAATTCATCTGTGATAGTGACACATTATAGACCATGTGACCAATGATGCTGCTGACAAACTTTACTCCCAACATGGCACCAAGCTAGAGTTGTAAAGTTGTAATTTTTGTTGCTAATCAAATATTTTTACTAAATTTGAAAATGTGTGTATAAATTTATCACAGGATAAAAACTTGCACTCTGCAGGGGAAGTGTTGCATATTCACTAGGTATTCTACTATAAAAACAGTAAAATATATTTTAAAATAAGAGGGAAACCTGTGCAATACAAAATAATATATACAAGCCCCCTGCTTACACTTATTAAAACAAAATTCTACAATAGAAATATAAAGCGATCACAAAGGGGTTAAAAGCAAAAATGAGTTACCTTATGATACAAATCAAACATAACATTTTCAGGCATCATTCGTAGTTCATTTTTAAAACACTGGTAGCTGTCAATAACAGCTGATACACTTAATTCGTATAAAGTGTCTGTATTCTTCCCATTTTCACATGCCATCTTTAAAAGTCAGCTAATAACTTGGTACAGTCACACCAACTTTATGACTAATTGAATCCTATATACCATTTTCATGGTCTTTGTTTTTCAAAGCTGACCAAAATAAGCTTAGTTTTTAGTTAAAACGAACTTCCGTGAAGCTGGTCTTAAAATAATTCCCGTATTTTTTGATTTATTTTAATTTGATTTTATTTTCATACAATAAAATCATATATTGCACACTCTGTGTATCAAGATTTCAGTAACATATTAATAAAATAATAAGCTATTCAATTAATGGTTACATAGTGTCAACATGTTGATTGTTTAATTGATTTATTAGTTTATTGACTCGCTTCCGTTCATGAAAAAATAGTACTCTTCTATCATCTTCATATATATATATATATTGTTTTCCATCTATAATTAAATATTTCACTCCATTACTATCTAGTTAAAAATTGAAAGCTTTCCTATATCAGCTGTTCTAGGTAATATCGTTTATTGTGAGTTTCCACCGAATATACATTTCCTAAACGGCCCTACCCGTACTCGCCTTTACATCCATCTTCATATTTACCCACATTACTCTTTCTTTCAAAATGACACTACACATATCCACCCCCTTTCTCTTGCTTTTCCAAATATCACCCAACTCAAATCTTGATTTATAATTATCCATTAAATTAATTATCCAAATTCTCTCTTTCATGTGTCTGCTTCTACTTCATTTATGCCATCTCCCTCATCGTAATCAGTTTCTCTATTTAAAAAAAATAGAATAACTGTTTCTCAGCTAATAATAACATCTTTAACAATTATATAAATGTTAATCACCCGTTATCAAGCTCATTTAACACTATGCTTGTAATAAATGAACCATCTTATCGGAGGTATAATAATGAAGAAGGGTATGGGGAGTACCACCTCTCCTTCAAATTTGATATTGATGTTGAACGAGCCTGCTTGGGAATATTCACTGATTCTTTAATTTAAATAAGACCCGTTTTTATCAAATTTTCTCTCACATATGCTAGGGACTGTCAGCAGCGTTCAAAAGTGATTTATTAAAATGGCCTAAAGATTTATTCCTGGAAATTTATTTTTGTGGGATGAGGTTTTACTTGTTTACGGCCACACTGAATTCCTCCAAAATGATATGGCAAGGAATTTAATGTAGTATGAAATCCCTTTTGAAACAATTTAATGTTTGAAAATTATATAACTGGGGTTGTGAGTGTTATGAAGTTAATGTGACTTTAATTAGATAAAAAATAAATGAAAAAATATCATTGCTGAGGAAACTGCTGGTGTATACAGAAAGAAAGCAGGCTACCTTACTACCGATTTCTGCGCCTGTTAGCGCTGGAGTCCAGCGCGTGTAATTGTACACAAAGGACGCAAACTGAAAGCCTGAAATCCTACAGATTTTCACTAGGTATTTCCACAGTTAAGCTGTTCAGTTCATCCATTATCTGATTAGTGTTTACTTCTTGACAGTGTTAATACAAAATTGGAAATAAATAAAACCGGTAAAAATCCAATACGCCATGCTAGGAAAGATTATAGCAAAAATAATTAATTCAATGACCTGAAGCAAGACAAACAACAAAGAGTTTTTCAATACACTATATTAATTTAGATAAAGAAGGCTTTGAACAATATAAAACTGAAGTGTTTGTTAAATCTAACCAAACAGAGGTACAAAGGCAGCCTATGGAAATACCAACCAATTTTGTTTAAAAAATAAAGATATTTTTGCAACATTTATTTCACTAGCGAAAATTAATACTAAGCTGTAGAATAAGTAAGGGTTAGCGAGGAAACAGCTTATTTTCACAAGTTTTAAATCACAGTTAAACGAGTTTATATATATATATATACTGTCATTGAACGGCCTCAATTGGAAGATATGTTTATGTAAATATTTTATATTGTGAGTGGCGAATGACAAAAGGAGTGTTACGAGGTTGTTATGATGATTCAATAAAAAAACAAACTAGAGGAACTTCCGCAAAAGGAAGTATCAGCAGTCCTAAGCTATGAACCAGGTCAGCGGCCCGGTTAAAGGGGGGAGGTCTTGAGCTTCTTGGGGCTGACTACAGAAGATCGTGATCTACGAGGTCACACTGCCAGTCATATGGCCACGCAGGCTAAGTCGTTAGGTTCGTCAAGTACCAGTTGGGGATAACGCTTGAGCCCATGGAACTAGGTTCAACGACCGTGCAGGGACCACTTAGCAGTCAGACAGGCCATTAGGTAAAACTCATAGCACCTCGTTCGATCACTCGCTTCTCTATATTCATTAAGTTCTTCACTTTAACTGCACTTTTAACATCACATTTGTAGTAGTCATAGTAGTATTAATAAACATTTAAAAGCCAAGACTAACGTCAATCACGAACCCACATGAATATTCATAAAATTCCCCCCCGTCCCCCTTATCATCGGTGAAAAACTTTCTAACAGATCCATTAGCCCACAGCTAGTTCTTGGGAAAGATATTTGGATCAACAAAATATCCTAATCATTACGGTCTAGAAAAGGGCTAACTTTATTTGTGTGTGCACTAAAGGTTCATTTTTAGGCTAAATCCCCCAAAACTGACAACGTTCCTGTGCCACTGTAGTTTATTGTATTGCTTAGCTATTACTACATCTTAAAAACACAGTACTCTCCTTAGAAGTTTCTTAGAGTAAGAGAGAAAGGAGCACAAGGTAGCTCAGTATTTTTTGTAGAACTTATGATTTTTGTTTTGCAGCCAAAATAAAAAAAAATTATTTCAGTACAGCAAATAAATTAATTTAATTGTATACGTCTTATAGTTATTTCAACAAGAATATTTGCTATGAAAATCATGGCATTCGAAGATAGTTTTTCTCTTTCGATTAATTAAAAACTAAATTTTAGCCACTTTGTAAATCAACATTTTATTTTATTTGACCAAAAAAGATTTTTTTGTACAAATCTGCTGTTTTACTAATTTATAATAGGCTTCCTTGTAGCAAGCGACAATGTTTATGACCAAGTTTCATTATTCATTATTGCCCTGCCCTTAATCATCTAGTCCAACATCCGCAGCAATATCGTGTGGTATCCCGTTAAATACTTTCTTAAAATTCAAAAGCATAGGGTAAACCTCTCAGTCCTTGTTCAACCACCTACCTACTATTATATTCACCCTTTATAAATCATTCATTAGAAAATTTATCTCCCCAAATTGCTTTATGCTTGATCAATGTAACATGTTTGTTCTATCTAATATAGCTGTTATTGAATACACCTTTTGACGTACAGTCTAACTGTAACGATGTTCCAAACAACGAATATCCAAAACCTACAACCTAGAAATATGGAGGTTTCACACTCACCAAGGCTCACCAACTCTCACCAAGTCTCGCCAAGTCCGACCGAGACCTCTCCCCGTCAAATAGGACGCACGTGCACGCAGCGACACATCCACTCTCGTGGCTTGGGTAATGATGACTGTCTGAGACGCGAGCCAAATCAGCGCCTCGCCCAAACTCTAAAAAATGCTGTTGCCAACTTGACTTCACGAACATCCGCCCCTCGAATGTTCCAGTTTGGCCTGGTAATTACTGGGACGTCCGCGATATGCCCAGAGCGCTAATCTCCACCCTTCTTTTTGTTCCATGTGCTTCCCCTTCTTTCCCCCTTTACTGAGAACTTGTTAGATCTGTTTATGGTATATAACAACAGCTGTCATTTCATATGATACTCATTGTATCACTGGCTCTTACCAGGTGAGGGCGCTTGGTTAAAATTAATATTAGGGAAAAATTTATTGAAATTCACTTTGGCATTAAATATGGGGGGAATATTTTTCTAAATTATTGTTTGGCGATTCTTTTATGTTTATAAATGGGGACTTTTATTTGATTTGGCGTGGGTGATCCACGGTTCAATATTGGTAACTTTCTAGGGAGATTCGTATTTGACTTAGTACAATTTATTTACTGTAGGTGCGCCCGAACCTATATCTTGGCTGATCTATGTAATAGTTTAATATTGTTTGAATTTTTTTGGGGATATAAGTTCGCTTAGTAGTAGATGTATTTTATATGGAATAGTTAGTTTAGGTTGTTATGGACGTAACGGGAGTTTGGGGAACTTATTGTACATTTACAAGTATTGTTGTTGGATTAGGTTATGCTTGGTAATTTAGGATAGGTCCCCAACGGCCATTGTTGGAACCTCTACTTAAAATACTTAGGCCGACAAATCATGTATATTTTCATAGTTATGCGAGGCTAAGTTTTATGAGCACTTTTCTTGTTAATTTATACTCCAGTTAAAGCTATGGATGTAAGCACGCCCTTGGGCGCTAAATTTGAATGTTGACTTTTAACTTTCACTCTATGTTCCCTCTGTGGGACGAGTAAAATATTGCAAGTTATGGCGGCTTAGTCTGTACTTTGGCAGACTAAGCGTAGGCTGAGTAAGCCATTAATGTACTCTTCAATTATTATATCATTGTAATTTATCAAAAATAAAAAAATGTTTCTCTTGTGACCTCATGGTTATTTTTTTTGGGGCACACTTCCCGACCTCTGTGTGAGCGTCACATAACCATCGTAGGAGGGATGGTAGCTGAGAGCTAGAAAACACTACCAGGTCAATTCTCGTGTATGCATTCCTCAAATCATATGATCTGAAAGACAATATGGTGAATTGCTGTCACTTTTGGCAGTCAAAAGTTTCATGACAAACAATTTGTTTTTAATTATTTTTTTCTTTCGATTGTTTATTAAAATACGAACTTATAATAAACAACCATTTGGATGTTTCTTTTTTGTGTGATGTCTGTGATTAATTTAAAAATAATTTACTAACAAGAGTTTCTAAAAGAACGCTTTCTTTCTATAATATATGTTTTGTTTTGAAACTAATACTTGGCATGTATCTTTTTCTATGTTATAATATATTTATTTTATAAATCATTGTGGTCAGTTAAAAGAGGTTGGCTAGTGTCATTGATTTCTCTAATATAACTGGATAGACATAAACATACACATTGCCAAGGACCATAGCGTGACGTTCAAGTTTATCATCTGCTACAGTGTGGAGGGACAAATTTAACGGTTTCTTTCAATGTTCTTATGCGAAAACTTGTCTCTGATGACTAAAAGTATTGTTGTTTGAAAATAGTGAAGTTTTATACCACATCTTCCTGAAGAAACATTTACATTAAACGATATACAATTTAGTTTTACGGGTAATACTGTACAAATATGAATAAAACCCCTAACATATTTAAATATGTAGCTTTTATCAATGTCTTTTACAGTTTACCAGGACTACAATTATATTTAAAGTTAGCTATTAGCTTATATATTGGTTTCAGAAAGCATATTATATTGAAAGTTCGATAAATATAATGAATATGGTATCTTAAAACTTGATTACCGCTATATTTGTTTGAATGACAAACTTTGTGTGTTGCCATATGTTCAAACTATTACTTAGAATATAGGCTTGTAGAAAGTATTATTACATTACCATATTTTTTTTTTAAAAAAAAAAGGTGGCTCATATCTTGTATATTGCTTTCAGAAACAATATTATGTTGAAAGTTTGATAACTATAATGAAACAAGTTAGCTCAAAATTGTATTACATTTGTTTGAATCATATACTTTGTGTACAAGTCTTACGTTCAAATGATAATTTAGCTTATAGGCTTATAGGAATTACGGTATTAACTAAGCCCTGATTTTAGTCAGAATACTAATCTCTAAGTCTTTATTTCGTACCAGAAACTATCATATATTTAATATTTTGGTAGGATAAACGGCCATTTAGAATGAAAGTAGAGATTTTCTTCTGGGAGGTATTTTATCCTACCCAAACACTACCATAGGGTAGGATTCTGGTCTGAGAAAAGGCCTTCCAAGTGAGCTTCCTTCAAAAATCATCGGATATTTTAGGCTACATCAACTTATTTAAAGAAAAAACTCACCATTTCGAACTTTGTTCTTCAAAGCTTTTACTAATATATCTATTTCTTTTAACTAATCACACATTGATTTATCTCATATATTCAATCAAATTAATGAACGATGCCAAATTGCCTTATTGCATTGTTTGGGTGTAAGGGAGAAAGAGATACCTGAAAGTTTTTTCTCCTACACAATGGTATGGACACGACAGTTCGAAAATTTCAGCCATATATGTCCATCTATTTATATAATAGAGATCAATGTGTAGTGTTTATATAATAATTTTCAGTTAATTTTGCGCACTATAATATAGCTTGTTGTAACAGCCGTTAAACAAAAAACATAATAATTGTCAAACATTGAACTTCTTTGAACAGGTTTGAGTCTGATGTTCTCTTAGGTATAACTTTAAACCAATGTTTCTATCTAATTTTTAATTATTCTGTTATGACCTTGTGCAAAGCTTGTTTTCCACTAAAATAAATAGTTTTATGGTTGTGGTAATGTTCTGGCTACTGTTGGCTAGATTTGAGTTTACCCTGTCTAATGTTTTAAATTGATAGTATTATCTTAATTATTTCATTTAACTAAACTACTCTGAAAACTTATATTATTTATTAATTTCAGTATAAGAGTATAATACCCTAGTATTTCCTGTTTAGCTTTAGTGAATTAAAACATAAAAGAAGTGAAGATGGGCAATGTGATAGCAGCTAATCAAAAGCCATCCGCTAAAATTGAGGATAAAATAAATGTAAGCACACTGCCACCTGATCCACTGGTTAACATTGGATTAGAATCAAGATTAAACTCGGATATTTATTTGGGCAATACACCGTCCTCGTTTACAGAAGCTAATTTAGAGGATTCCCAGATCGGTACAATTCAAAGCCCGGGTACTATAGAAGATTTACATAAGAAATGTAAAGATTTGTTTCCTTCAGTTTTTGAAGGAGCCAAACTAATTGTTAGTAATGGAATCAATAATCATTTCCAACTCTCTCACACATTAACATTGAGTTCAGAAGGTGGATCAGGCTATCGGTTTGGTGGAACATACGTAGGTACAAAAATGATTGGTCCAAATGAAGCTTATCCAATACTACAAGCTGACATAGATTCTAGAGCAAATATTAACAGTACTGTAATTCATCAATTTGGATCAAAACTAACATCTCGATTATCGGCTCAAATTCAGAATGGCAAGCTTTCTGCTTCTCAACTTACAAATGATTACAAAGGTGATAACTGTACATGCTCTCTAGCATTGGCAAATCTAGATATCTCAAAAAGAGCTGGTGTGTTTGTAGCTCACTATCTTCAGTCTGTGTCATCCAGTCTTGCATTAGGCTCGGAGCTTGTTTATCAATGTGGAAGAAATGTTCCTGGTGGTCAAATGACAATGTTGTCTGCGGTTGCACGATATTCTCTAGGAGACATTGTAGTAAGTGGTGCATTAGGAGCTGAATCTTTACATACATACTATTATCAAAAAGTGAATGAAGAATTGCAAGTAGGTGTTGAACTTGAAACTAACTATACTTTGAAAGGGTCTACTTTGTCAGTTGGATATCAATATGATTTGCCAGTGACTGATACTTGTTTTAGAGGAACAATTGATTCAAATGGCACAGTAGGAGCTGTTCTTGAGAAGAAACTTAATCCATTACCATTCACATTCTTGCTTAGTGGTGTTATGTCACATAAACAAAAGCAATTTAAACTTGGCTGTGGACTAATTATTGGCTAATTTAACAAAACAGTAAATTGTAGGACTTCTTAAACACAACTTATAACTTAAATATATATATATATATATATATATGTGTGTATATAGTGTTTGGTGAAAAATTCATGACTTGTTTAACCTTTTAATTAATTGTTAAAAATGCAATATTTGTTACATAGTCAAATAAGTTATCTACATTCATTTCAGGAATTTAAAGAACAAAGTTTACTAATTTAAAATTAAATTGTTTTATTTTAGTCTGTGTAGAGAAGTCACCATTTATGTGATGACAAATAATAAATATGATAAAACGCCAACATAACCAATTTATTACAGTCCTATATTTTTTTATTTTATAAACTTTATTAATATGTAGTGAACTGTTTTGAAGTAGGCCTTCTATAAATGGTGGCTCATTCCAAGAAACATTGTTCTATGCTCCCTCCAAACATTTTTTATTACATAGCATAAGAGCAACTGCTTTGGTACATAGGGGTGAATGATCTAAGGTAGTGGTGCACAACCATTTCAACCCCCACAGACCACTTTTACTATTAACATCTCAATGGCGGGCCAGAAGGCAATCCCATCAATCCCTTAATTGCCAAACACCCATCTAACTTTTCTTCTTTTCATTAATTGCCTATATATTGTAGTGAAAAATCGTGCTTGAAAAGCATACCTATGAGTAGAGACATGCAAAAGGTGAGGTTATTTTTAGGGGAAAAGTGGTATTATTTTTCTCAAAAAGGGATGATATATGCTGAAAGCCACAATATGTATGTAAATACAAGTCAAATTAGTATTCAATACAAAAATTAGGATATGACTTTATATTTTTCATTCATATTGTGTATTTAACTATTTATTTACATATATTAGGATAAAAATCAAATATAAATATGTACAAAACATTTCATGCTTAGCAGACCTAATGTCAAACTTGAGATCTCAATATCACTACCTTCCAGTTTTACAAATAACAATATCGGAATAATGGATTATCAATTTATGTGTGGACCAAATAATAACAACATAGAAACATGTTGTCATACAAGATTAAACAACTATCAAATAAAGATTAGGGATTAAAAAAAAAAATATAATTTTGCCAAACATGATCACGTGTAGCAAGAGCCATATATATTATTGTTCTTGCTTGGACCTAGCATGACATTTTTTTAAAGCTGAAAACAAAAGATCGAAATCGATATTTGAGTATTGAAATATTTAAAAGTAGAAATCGAGATTTTCAATGTTAACTAAAAAAGATAATTTAAATCCATGAAAATATTAGTAAATCCCGCGATACCTTTAAAATCAGCAAAAACAGATATTATCCGTATAAATGGTATAACACTTATCACCAGTGTTATCGCATCGAAAATTATATTGGATGTCTTGGTATTTGCCCAAATTACAAATAAATTGTGTTTATTTAGAAAAAATCTTAAATTTGTTTGTGTAAAAATTCGCTTTATCACAAATGCGAATTTTGCTTGTCCCTACCTATGAGACATTAAAATTACATGTTAGCTATTAAATTCCAAAATAGACATTTTAGTTTGCAAAGAAACACTTTTAAAAAAACAAACATACAATTGCACTAATAGTAGGCTACATTTGTTTAAAAGAACACACATGTTTAAAAAATAAAAAACATAAATAGGCTGCCAATAATTATTACTATTTATTGTGGGTCTAATGAGAGACTTGACACTGGTTTTTTATTAGTCTCTATATAGGCCTATATATTGGGTTCAATGTTGGACACAGAAATTTGTAAATTTCCCTCCAAATGTCCATCAGTCATACAGGAACGACCTATTGATTTGATTTGTTTCATTACAGAAAATTACTTTTTATTTAAGTAGGTGGTTCTGAATAACGTTGCCGTTATTAGAGCATGATTGTTCAATGCCTCCATTTCCTTAGGAAAGCATTTTTTTTTAAAAGTCCAGTAGAAAAACTTCTGAAAATTTTGCCATCAATTCAGTCACATTGACTAATTATTTAAGCCCCATCTGGAAATCGATGGTATTATCTCGATACCAGTAAACAGAAGCAAACATGTTGAACAATTTATCAAATTTTACATCATCTTGAAATCAAGGCTTAAACTGATTTTGAAGATTCTCTAGAAGTTAGGCATATCTGGTGAAGTTAATGGTTTCTTCTTCAGAATTTGCAGCACAACTTTTCATTGTTAGAAAATTCACGATATTGAGTCAACTGTATGCTTTCATAAAAGAAGGAGTAAATCACACGATCAGTCTGCTATTGGAGCTTTTGGAGGTAGAACGTATCAATAGTTTGTAATAAAAATGTCTGAGAGTGAACCGCAATATTAAATATTTGGACTAAACAAGTTTTGTGTAAAATTAGTTTTAACTTCACTTTTTTTAAATAAATAATTTTGTAGTTAATTACAGACACTTTGTTAAATAGAGTGTTATAAATAATTGTAAGAGTTTTTGTCCAACAATTCTAAGGTTGTTTTAATAAAATACTCTACCTAATATTATTTCAACAAATGCAAATAAATCCATATTTTCACATAGCTATTAATAAACTCTGTAAAAGATATAAATATGTTTATATACACACATAATATGTATATATGTGTGTATAACTATCATGCATATATGATTTGAATTACTTAGCTTTTATATATACACAATTGAAATTTGGCCTTCAATACCATAAGGTAACTGCCACTTTATCTGATGGTGAGATTACATTTCTCACATTTGTATAACCCGAACAGGTAGTAAGACGCGGTGCTAAATATTATTATTATTGCAGCAATTCGTCAAATGTTGCCACTGACATGCAAAAATACTTGAAAAACTTCGTCATATTGGTGTAGTTTAGCAAAATTTAAACTAAAATCACCTTCAAGTAATTTACAATTAGTTATAGTGTGTACCCAGAACAGCCTTTTATTTCTTATTTTGGTTACTCTGTGAAAAAAAAAAGTTATGTATCCTACACCAGTCGTTCTTAACCTTTTATTACTAGATATCCTAAAATATTTTTGCGGCCCCTTGGTTTTTACTAACATATTAATCGTTAAGATCTATTCAAAAACAGTGCATTATTTACTAATTATAATAGATAAAAAACAAAAATTAATTTACCTAAATGTATTGAATGGGACCTTTGTTCTTGAACACTTTCCACTAATTTGTCTCTTTTTTTTTTAGCACTTACTACCCATTCGGGTTATGCGCTTAAGTACTAATTAAGTGGCCGGGGTTCAATCCTCGGTCGCGGCAAAGATTTATCTGATTACCAAACCCTTCCTTCACCTCTGACAAGACATCTTGTGAATGTGGGGAATGCCAGGCCTCCACCGTGGTTCGGATTCCACGTTAAACTGTAGGTCCTCCATTTCATCTCACAATCACCCTACCATTACACATTAGCGTAAGTGCGTATAACCCGAACGGGTAGTAAGACGCGGTGCTAATAGTAATAATAATAATAATAATTAAGCTAATGGGTTAGGAATTGGAAAGGTTGAATTTAGAGGAAGTGAACCCTCATTTGCATGGAGGAAGAATCAAAAACCATTTAGGAAAAACCACCCCCAGTTCACCCGACTGAGATTCGAACCTGGATCTCCCCATCCTCGACAGTCTAGTTCAACACAAAATAAGCGTGTTAGCTAACTACGCCATCAAGGTGGGTAAGTTGTCTATTTTGCTTCATTTGTGTTACTTAGTGCTATTCAGATGCCAAAGTCAATTCGGAGTCTATTTTGCTGCTTTGTATAGTATTCACTATTGTGGAAAATCAATTTTCACATGAATAAGTAGAAACAATAGCGATGGTAAACAGATGGGTATTATTTGTATTATCAATGATTTGTATTATCGATGCTTTCCCTCCATAAAATCAAGATGGTACTATACTTAAATGCTTACGATCATCGAATTCTTTCTTCCAAAACATAAAATTCAAGATAATTGACTTCACTAATAAGCAAATCATATTTTTAATCATCTTTTCGAGGCCCTAGAAAACCTTTTGCAGCTCCTCCAGTTAAAAATAACTATCTTATACCACGTCTAAAGCATTATTGAACATGAATGAATAGGAAATATGCGGGTTTTTCTCTCTCGTCTGAAAGCAAAGTCAGAATTGATTGCGCAAACGTTTATTAGCATAGTAAAATATTTCCTTTGCGAAAGTGCACTAAGCCAACAAACTTGTGTGAAATAAACCTCTAGAACGAGGCAAATATCTTACTTTGACTAGACTACTACTTTCATCACATGCTTCATATTAAGGTCTTTTGTACAAAGGTTTCCTTGGTGTGAAATATAATGGCATGTGACAAGATCATTGCTCATGTTTTTGCAATCTTTTTCTAAATAGTTCACAACCCCTTGCTTCTTTCCCACCATGGCTGACCCACCCGTCTGTTAAAATACCATGTAATAATTTTGGGTTCACATTATACTTTTTCACCTCACAATAAATGTGTGAACCTTTGATTGTCTCTTTCATAGGAACTAATGCCAGAAATTCTTCTGTAATGTTTAAATTTCTATCAATACCACAGATAAAAATTGAAAGCTCTTTAGTGTCATTGACACACATGCTTTCATCCATGACCAATGAAAAGTATTTGCATTCTAATATTTTTTCAATGTATGATTTCATTTCTTCTGCTTTTCTGGATACTGGCATACGATTAAGACTAATTTTGGAAATAGGCCTAACTTAATACTTTTTTCATCTGGGAAAGCTATATTTCTCACTTCTTCCAGACATTCTTTAACTAGCTCTCCATGTTGAATGTCATTTTTTTTTACAGTACTAAAATTTTAGATACAACAAAACTTGCTATGACTGCAATTTCTGAGTTGTCAGTCACGTTTTGGAAAAAGATTTTGTTGGCTTGTTAATTTGCGTTGTAATTATTTTACCTTATCCTTTTTTCATTGGTCCAGTCCACTCATATTTGCCACCATGTTTTGTACCGTAATGTGTCTTTATGTTGTATTCCTTCATTACACCTACAGTTTCCTTACAAATTAAGCATGTTGCTTTGTCGTTTTATTATATAATAACTCTCACGCCTACTGAAACACATGGCGGGCACTCATCAGTCACTTTACGATTTTTTACATACATCATTGTAGAATGTTACAAAATAAAAATCATGCCAAGCTGAAGGGTCTATAGTAACTAACAATAACACACATCTGCATCAAACATTTATTGACTGACCAACCCTATGAGAATTGCTGCTACAGCTTGCACATGCACAGACATCAGTGCTTCAATACTGTTACCACCACCAAACCTGGATAGTTCTCTGTGATTGTTTTGTTATTTATTTTATGTCAATAATGTAAAATAATTGAATCCTCAACAAATCAATGGGTGATGCGAAACAAGAAAATTTGATTTTCTGGGTGGATTCCCAAACACAATTTTATATTATGTTGACTCTTAAAAACATTATTCGTTATCCCTCTTGTGAGCTGCATAAGGTGAGGTCAAGGGCTGTGGGTTGTGCAGAGTAGTGCCTTAAGCCTTGTGGCCATGAAAGCTGGTTTCTAAATTCACTCTTCCTCTACCCTTTAGGTACCCTACACTATCAGTTAGTATTCGGATATGATTCGGGACTGACGAAAATACTGAAGTGATTCAAATTTTCTGATCACACCAATATCAGGTCATCAGTCTTGTTAGTGGTTGGGAAGACTGAAAGTAATAATGACCTTGTTCGCATGCTCTTCAGTGATTTTTTCAGTTTTGTGTTCTTATGCAGCTAGTATTATCACCGCACACATTTTTTACTTTATTTTCACACAGAGTTTCAATACCTGTTTGGATGATACGCCTATATACAAATTATGCTAATGGGTTAAGAATGAGTAAGGTTGAATTTATATGTGTACTTGCATTTGTATGGAGGGAAAGTGAAAAACCTCTTTTGGAAAAACCACCCTCAGTACATCCGACCAAGATTCAATACCTGTTATCTCCATCGTCTATTGAGAGAGTGATGCTTGAGATCATGCAGCCACTGAAGTGGGTTGTTTTTCTTTAGTAAGTGTAGTGTGTTGTTGTACTAACTACACTTTGCATGTAGAAGCTGTTACTAATGAAAATAATGAATTGAAGACTGAAGTCAGGGCATGAGGGGGGGG
>CABFOV010000003.1:531828-558782 GCA_902141375.1 Timema poppense | reverse complement strand
CCTGGGCCCCACATTATAGGGGGCCATGTTTCCCTAAAAAATTATTAAATTCAATTACAGTTATTCTAATTTTCGTATCAAATAGTGTATAGACAATCAACAGCAATAAGTATTCGCTTAGTGTTAGAATTCCACTCTAGGTTCCTGAAAACTTTTAACTCTAGATGTAATTTAAGATTTAAGGTGACCTGGTGGTCTAGGGGTAAGGTGTCAGACTTCTATGCTGGCGGCCGGGGTTCGATCCTCGGTCCCGGCATAGATTTATCTGATTGCCAAACCCTTCCTTCACCTCTGACAAGACATCTTGTGAATGTGAGGAATGCCAGGCCTCCACTGTGGTTTGGATTCCACGTTAAACTGTAGGTCCTCCATTTCATCAAACAATCACCCTACCATTACACATTAGCGTAAGTGCGTATAACCCGAACGGGTAGTAAGACGCGGTGCTAATAATAATAATAATAATAATTTAAGATTTACGTTATTCGAGTAATGTGCTACAGTACAGTAGAATACGCCACCATTGTGCTACCGCTGTCAGTTCACAGGAAACTAACATTGCAATGGTGCAAAGAGGAATCTACTTTTGTTAACTTAATTTGTTTGCAGTTAATAAAGTACAGTCATTTAATGAGTTGAATATTCCATAAAATGTAGAAATTATTAAGTAACTTAAGTACTAAGTATATATTATTATAATATAACGGCTTAGTGCTAAAACAAATACTGTCGTGCAAAGGGAGCCCCCAAATTTTCTTAAAATGGCCCTGCTAACCGTCTATGGTCCTGTACAAAACTGATGCTGAATGAAAAGCTAAATGCTAGTGTAGGGTCCCTATAACACAGTGTTATTAGTAAATCTCAAACGAGTAACTGGAAGAATTGACAAAAAAAACAACACATAGTAACTTATTTTGAGACGGTTAAAATTATGACTCGCAATAGATAAATATTCAGGTTTGACTAGTTATTTTGTATATGTGTATTGATTCTTCCTTGACCTGCTTTGATGGCCGCATGGTCTAAGGCATTATTCTCACAATAGACGATACTGCCAAATACAAGGAGATCGGGATTTGCGCCCAGTCGAGTGTAAAGAGAGTGGTTTTTCACTCTCTGTACATGCAAATGTGGGTACATTTCCTCTAAATTCAAACTTTCTTATCCCTAACACATTAGCTTAATTAGTATTATAGGTTTTAACCAAAATAGGTAGTAAGATGTGGTGCAAACACAACCTTTTATTCATCCACCAATTAGCTACTGTTTTGTCCTTACTTTTGGTAACGTATTTCCACTGGTCTAACAAGCTAAATATCTGTACTGTTGATCTTGCAGTCCAACATCAAGCTCACACTAGAGTGGATATTGCTGGTGTAATTTTCTATTCCTCAAAACAACCTTCATTATTCTTACCCCTTAGATTAAGTTGTTCCTGTTTAATTTCTTTCCTATAGCACCATCTTTTTGGATTACACATTTGTTAAATGCAATAATTTATAATAACAAAATCAAGGTAACAAATAATTATTTCTTTAAACAGAAAGGAAAACAAATTTTTAACAAGATTATTTGAATGAATTTTAAGTAGTACCATTTAGTCCCTTGTTTCTAATTTCACTACATCACTTAATAATTTATTTCTGTATATCAATTTATTAATTTGTATTAATGCGCCTTCTCGGATCATGTCAGCTAAAAACCCAAAGGTTGAGTCTTTTCCAAAAGAGTTTGTTGTCATCTATCCAAAACAATTACTATAACTTAAATATATAGAGAAAAATGCATTGATTTTCACAACATTTTATTCTGTATTTATACTTTTAAAGCCATAAATATAGTTTTTAAACCTTAAAAAGCAATTAAATAAACACTTCATCACCCGAGAATGCAAATGTTCTATGTCCAATTTTTCACTTTTGTGTTAAAGAGCATTGATGTTTGACCTTGTGTATGAAACCAATGTTACTAGATGACAACTTGAGCTTGTATCTTTTTAAGTAATTATACAGTAATCTAAATTTCACCGTAGGTGAATCATATGCATTCTAAATAAACATAAACACCAAATATCTCAAATTTAACCATTTTGGAGATAGATCACTTGCATTCTCAGGTGATGACTTATTTTCAATTAACTTTCTGATAGAGTATTTGTGTGAATATATAAACATTACAGCCCGACACAAATTTAAACCCTGGTCGTCTGGCCTTATGTGCTGATCACTCTACCGAATGAGCTACCCAAGAACTCCTCCATGTTTGTTAAAATGTAAAATTCTTCTTGTTGGCTAATACAGAAAATTTCAGTAGTTTAAAGTAATTGTAATGCAATGCGCTCTTGTACTAATTAATTATTTGTAATTAACTACATCACTATGCTTGGAGGTTTATATAGTTGAAAGACACCACACTGACATGAAGATCTCAGATTAATCTGTCGGTTTCTTAAAGCTGGACGAAGGAGTTCAAATCCTTGTTGTGCCATTTTTCTATATTTAAATTTGAACAGCAAGTTAAACATCCCATTAACTCGAATATTATGACAATTTTACTTGTCAAATGATTTAGGTCTTTACAAATTATGTGAGGGCCTATCTCAGTTCATACACAGGGCCGAATTTACTACCTTGCTGCCTGTAAGCTCACGACAAAATGCCCCTCCTTCTCCACCTTTTCTAAAGGAGGGGGATACACTTCTATGTGTCATTCTAAGGTGTGTTTTTTTTATAATAGTTTTGGTTTTAAATTATGCATTTTTATCACCAAAAACCATGCACAATAATGCCTCCTACCATTCCAGCAATATAAATTTTAATCTACAAAAAAATGGGCTTAAGAAATAACAGGTTGGGCCTACAAAATTTAGTAAAATATAACTACGAACTTTATTCGTTATGCATAGCAAAATGTATGCTACTAAGCAATATGCATCAAGTTATAACAATACGTACTCATTTAACTCACTTCATAACTTGTCAGTTCATTGTCACTTCCTATTTTGGGAAGACATTCCTTCTTGCCTTTCGTTGGGCAAATGTCGTCGAAATCCATATCCTGCAGCATCTTTCCCTCAATGTTCAACAGTGCTATGTCTAATAACCTGTCCTCACCCATTGTTGATATGCCTTGTAATATGTATTTCTTTATCAGGATACTTGCGCTTTGAAACATTGAGGTCTGCGTCCAAGTTTTGTTCAACACTGTGAACTGCCACATAATCTCGTAATTCGTCATTAATTTCTCGCCATAGGCCTGGGTTCTTACAAGGTGCGAAAATACATACCTATTGATTGGCAGCTGAATTTTCTGGTCTTACTCCTATTGCAATAATACATTTTACATAATCATTGAGATATAAAGCTAAAGGTACTTTATTGTCACTGTTAATTTAATTAACATCAGTTGATGTTGATTATATCTGCTTTGGAAGCATTTCTTATATAAATGAAGGAACAGCTAAGACAATACAACCAGAGGACGTCGAGGGATGATTCACAATAACAATAACATTGTTGTGGGGGGACGAGCCGAGAACACTAAACCATGTTGTAAATGAAATACAATTAATATGATTGAAAAAAAAAAAATTGCCGTCATGCCACGCCACCTCCTGAATGGTGCCGCCTTAGGCCTTGCCGGCCTAATGGGAAATCCGGCCCTATTCATACATGACTTTAGTATCTACATACATTAATTTGACCAAAATATAAAATTTAAAAAAAAAAAAAAAAGTTTTGCAGCAGTATTCAAAATGCCCAGCATATGGAATTGATTTAATTTTAACTAGCCTAAGGCTCCCAATATTAAGCGGCATGTATTCTAATTAAGTTAAAATACTATATTTTGCAATTTTCAAATTTGTTATATTTTTATATTTGGATAAGCACATTTGTCTCTTAACACCAAGTCTTATTAAATGTTTAAAAGGACAAGTTTTATTTAAATTAATTCTTATGTTTTTAGCATAGCATAGCTTTTGATACCATCTCTACTAGCATGTAATTTAACTTTTACATAATTACAAAATTATTTATTTACAACTAGCAAGAAAATTGATTTAGGAAATGTTTTGCTTGGGTACAAAAATCACAAAACATCTAGTCTGTTGACAACTATCCGTCGTAGAAAATGAGCGAGAATTGAGAAATAATGTAATTTGTTCTTCCTGTACAGTCCACTCTAGACAACATTTGATCCAAGCATGAGTGAAGATAGCAAAAAAGTTGTTTCTTTCGATACTGATCTGATACCGAAGTGTGAGTACTAATATCAACAACAGTATCAGAAAAAAAGTATTACATAAAAAAATATCGATACTTTTTCATATCCCTATTCATAGTGCTTCAATCTAGTATACCTTATTTAGCTAGACCGGTTCACTCAAATTATGGTCAAAAAGTAGTTTATACTAACAAATATTTTGAGTTTGTAATATTACAGTTTCCTAGAGATTTGAAAATATTCAAATTTTCGACCTGGGACAGATTAAAGGCCAATTTTAACTTTTTTTTAAAAGGTAAAGATGTTTGTGAATTGTGTAGTGTAATTGGGGCAAGTGAGGGGTTAGGAGGGATTAACAACCAAAAGATTAATGTGCAAACATCTGGGCAATGGAATGTTAAGATACAGATAAAAAAAAGTTTAGAAAATCATCTTTTTATAGGATTGGTGTAACACAGCTTAAGACAAGACAGTAAGGGAGAGTTTTTATGATCAGACAGTAAAACTCAAGTGCATGGCTGTACTAAATACAAGACAACACCCATCTAAACTCAGATGGAATGGGATAGTTTCACAATGAAACTGGTCCTTTCCATTCTTATATAAGTAGGTGACATCCTGTATTTAGTAAAACACTGCACTTGAGGTGTACTATGTACATATCACAAATTCTGTTTCAACTTTTTTCTTTAAGAGTAAGAATATTTTCCTCTGATTTAGTATCAAGATCAGCACCATCTAAATAGCTGGATTCTGGAACTAGCTTGAGTGAAACTCTAATTAAAAACATCCCCAGTATTTCCTCTTAGTCCCTAAATTCTGATTTACCAATGTCTATAACTAAAATTGGATTAAACAACACTAAAACTACTACAAGTTTTGCTATTGAATATAAGTTTGACAAAAAAAAGTTCACAATTTTATTCATGATAGTTATTAAATACCGTAACTATGTAATAATATACCTCCCTCCTAATCAATACTTGAGGTCTCCTCATGTCATAAGTAATATTTCAGGTGAACCAGAATGTAATATTTTTTCCAAACTCACATTCAATTTATTTTCAAATGTAGAATATGTATTTTTTTTATTGGATTAGATAATTTATTTATTTTATATAATATTTATCAACCTATTTAAAAACCACTTCCTACTAGAAAATAAGAAGTTAAATTCTACTCTTCAAAATTCTTTAATTGTTGCACTTACAAAGACATTCAATTAATTTTACTATACAGAATAAATATTACTGTATCAAAAACAAAATAATTCTGCTATATTAGTCACTTGACCATATCTCGGTAATTGCTTCTAATACTTGATTGTCCCATTCTCATTAAATACAAAAGTATATGAACATTTTAAGTGGTTACATTTTTAAATATGTAAACTCTACTAAACACCTTTTTAGTGTGCATTACAGTGATAAGATTGAATAAAATGATGACAATAACATTTTTTTCAAGATTGTAAACACAATTTATAACAAACTAAAATAATACCAATTTCACTGCTTAGTAGCACAACCCAAATATTTATTATAACAAATGTATGTTTGATAGAATTTTATAGTTTCTGAATATTCTTATTTACCTCATTTGTTTTGTTTACTTTAAACTTGTTAATGTTTTTTTATATAGTAAATAGCATTACAGCAAAGTGATAGGTATTAAATATTGCAATAGTTCTTATAATGTAACTTAATTGGGTTAGCACAAAAAGTATAATAACTCTAATAACATCACAAAAGTTCATTATCACTGTATTCAAGTCAATTTAATTCAGAATTAATAAGGAATTTGTAATGACTTGTGCAGTGCCGCCTCTGCATAAATCAGAGGTACCTAAATTATTATGTGTGTTGTTAAAAAATTATATGCCACAAGTGTAAAATATTCCTAATACTTTAGTTGAAATCCAGCTTAGTTAAGCAAAGAGAACATAAAAAATTGTTAATGTATTTGTTTTAAGGCTTAATATTTAAAAATAATATGTTAGTGAAAGTATACATTACTAAACACTTTTGATTATAGAAATAAGTATATTGTTATTGGATGAAATAAAATATTTCTACTGCATATAATACATTACTACACAACCAACAATCCCTGTAACCTATTTAAAGAAATATCATTAGCTTTTTTATTTCCAAAACCTCATATGTTGATTTTTTTTTCATATTTGGAGTGTTATGGTAGTAATAGATGTAAACAAATAAAATATACAAGCCTCGTAATTTTAATATTGATGCACTGCGATTTTTTTTAAAAGTTTTTATCGATATGAGGTTTTGGAAGTGAGTAAATATTATCTACATCTTTCTTTAAGCAACTAATTGGACAAATTTATACATCATAAATATATATTATATGTTTAGTAAATATTTTGATTAATTTAGACACTGCTTCTTATTACAGAAAATCTATAGTATGATTTTGGTAGGAAGAACAGTAGAAGTTAGTTACAAAAGTTACTAAAACAACTTTAATTACATTCATACAGCAAGTCATGTTATCTGGAGATGTCACTTTTGAGATATATATATATAATTAATAACTATAAAATAACCCCAATAATAAAGTGAAGTATTATCAGTGTTGGCCGCAAAGAAATATGTTTGAATTTACTCTACTGTTCTTCCAACCTAAATCAGGGTATACTCACAGATCATCCATTTACCAGGTAATACTGTTTATTGGAGGGGAGGCACGAACTCTGTCTACTTGATATGACATGGGGTAGGGTGGATACACACAGTGCTACATAACACTAATATTATATTTAAATATATATATAGTCGGTTAAATATCTTAATAGCGAACACATTCTGGGACTTAAAAATTCTGGTATTAAGAAGGGACCCCCATTAGGTTAAACAAAGAGTACATAGGTTTATCTGACCTAAACTTGACAATAATGGTATTCTTTTGGAAATTTGAATTTTCATGCTTTTAATTTTTCTCACTTATATGAAATAGTATGATTAGCCATACTTTGTCCATCAATTTAGTTATTTACAAAACAGCAAACAAGGCACACAATACGAAGAATTGATTGAACTACAGCTGCTGTTTGAATTTTTTTAAATTATGTATTTTGCACATAGTTAATTCTTTATGAACCTGTATTCAAAGAATATATATTTTAAACATCTACTTGCTGCACTCTACAGTACTGTTTACAGCCTATGGCGTGGGTCAGTTTCATATTTCCTAGGCCTGTCATAGCTTCACATGCCTTATATTCTAACTTAAGACTAGGACAGACACAACATCCAGACCTTGGCCGTTAATTTATCAATATGAGCATACTTTCATCAATGATCAATTTCCACATGTATTAAACTGCAAACCTGTTGGACAAAGAAAGTGAGGGAAGCTAAAAATGAGTTAGAGAAAAGGCATAGACGATGAAATATGAGCAAGAGTAATAAATGAAGACATATAGAATTATGGAGATAAAGGGAGATTGGGTATTAGAGATTATGCAAACCATTAAATTGATATATGTGCAGTAACCATGAAAAAATAAAAAGTATTGTTATAAAAATTATTTGAAATAATTTATATTGAGGATTTCAAATTAATTATGAGTAGTATTAAATCTGTCTCTCTCTTAGTGTCACAAAAGGCTCCGTATGAAATGACATTCACTCTTGATGTGAAAAGTTACATAACACAGGTTGGTGGGATTAGACTACATGTCTATTTGGTGTTACATGGGTGAGAGTGGGGCAAAAAAAAAGTAAGAAAAAAGCGTTACGTGGGTTATGGAAGACTCCCTACTATCTTAAATACAATTTAGCATTATTTTATTGGTAATGAGAGGCGACTTGTTATTAATGAACCTGTTCAAGATCTATTCATTCTAAATGAAAACAAATACTGCTGTTCTATAACTTGATTTTCTTATAAATTAACATTTAGAGACTTTTAGAAAATAACAAGCTCATCTGACATCCTCAGCTTTGACTTATAAGTTTAGGATTTTATTCAAATTCAGGGTTGGTGCATCAAGAATGGTTTTTCACATTTTGATTTTACCTCTATTACAATTGCTGGCACAAGTCCCTAAGATCCACCTTTCTCACATTCTGTCTAGTAATTAGTAGCTGAATGCCTAACAAGCCAACAAGGAGCATAATACATAAACTATGCACAAAGCAAAGAATGAGGTGGCTTAATACTGAGCAAATGCATAAGCATTCAGTTTGAAAGAAATCGGGAAACCACACAGTGAAAAAAACACATAAGTACATAGAATTAGGATGGATCTGTGACCTCCCAGATATGAGTCGAACACTTTAGTGCTGAGCTAATTATTTACAGTTAATCCATTTGTTATTGTCAGACTGCACTTGAAAATGTAATGTCTCCAATTATTACAGTTTTTAGATATATTTTTTAAATAAGTTTTATACAATAAGACTGGTATTAATGAAATGGATTGAAAGGCATGACATTTTCCCTGTGGTTGGTCTAACATCATAAATAAACAACTTAATTAGGTGATTCTCAACATTAACACATTCTTTCTAGATTGTCAATAATTATTTTAGAAACAAGGAATTTTACCAAATTTAAAGCTAAAAAATGAAACTAAAAAAAACTCATGAAAATATAAGCGAAAAAAAATTTCTTTGTTCCCTTCTATTCTGTATGCTATATTTAAAATATGAATGTGTAATAGTTCATCCTAAAAATCAGTTATATTTTCACTAAAAATAAATTTGGAAAGATTCCACATTATAAAATTTTACAAGGAATGTGTCAATACATTTTGATACTCCCAAACTTAAGGAAATAGCTTAACATTTTTAAATTCACTTGTTAGAATACCTTGTATTTGGCCTTTTCCTTTGTTCGAAACTTATGCGATGAGGCACTTCTCTCACAAAATTGATGAACAGAGAAAATGTCTGTATAATTATTTCCATTTATTTGACTGCACTTTACAAGAAAGAAAATACTATAACCATAAACATAAAATATGAAGGTAAACCATATCCCACAAGTATTTAAGGAACACGAATTAACAAAGTAAAAAAAGAAAAGAAAACCTTAACAAATATTTGCATTCAACACATTGATATGCACATCTTTATAAAGGATTAATATAAGGAATTGCACTAGTATTTTCCTAGAGACACAATGGAGAACAGCTCACTTGGTAAAACAAACCTAAGTGTAGTTTGTAGGCATTGAACTGGGTCCCTCGATGGTGTGCAGTATATGCTTTGGGTAAAATTTTCTTTAAATAAACTTATAAACAAAAAAGAGTATTAAAAGTGATCTAAAATATGTATTGTGGTACAAAATAAATTCACCCAATAAGTAGTAACTCCATATCTTTGGCAACCATGCTCAAAAACTAGGTTATTTCCAAACCATCATCATTGTAAAAAAATTGTCAGGTAGACCAAGTATGCTATTCAAAGTTTGTGAATAGTGAAAACATTAGCTTCATACTATAACACATTTTTCTTGTCATATTATTTTAGTTATCTGATAAAGCTTATAAAACATGATTTGCATGTTCAGGAAATAAAAGAGCACTCATTATGCAACTGTGTCAACAAATTATGTGTTGGACTGTACAGTCCCATCCATTGCATCTTACAACAAGTCCAGGCCATAAATAAAAGAAGTAAAAATATTTATGGCATGAGCCCTCCTGCAAGCGAGCTATACCGACCAAGCGGCTGCCATCATTAGCGATGACAGTGCCAACATGTGCGGATGGATATATGGTGTCATGTGAACAGCACGAGCCTTCCAGCTGTTAATCTGTTTTATAAATCGAAGCCACCACATCCTTATTAAAATAATTCCTCATTTGTCCCAATGAGGCTGAGCTTGGCTTCGTTACAGACCCACTGCTTTACAAATACATTTTGGAAGTGCCGAGGCTCAAACCCAGGACCTATGGATTTGTAGCCAGGAATTATGAACCACTAGACCCCAAAGGCGGTCAGTCGGAGCTATATACATTTTTAATTACCACAATGGGGTAGAGATTTGTATATTAGTTTTTTTAAACAATAAAGAGATATTATAATAAAAAATGTACTTAAAGGTAAAATATTAATAAGAGTTAAACATAACAGTTTTAAGTATCTTGCAACAGTGAAACAATTGAAGAAAAAAACACCTTCAGTACCATTGACAAAGCTGACTAGACCTAGCAATGTGGTTGTCTGGTCTCTTAAACACCACTCTGCATAGGAATACTAAATGGCTTCATTGTCCATCTGTTTAATCAGCTTCGAGACAAGAGTCTAGCAATAGACAAATATATAATGTGAGGTTATTGTAATACTCGCTTGATGCAGCTGCAAATATATGAAGGAGAGGGAAATTAATTTCATTTATTACTTTGCACTTAAGTATAAACATTTAAATTTTTTGTTAAATTAAATGTACTCTGAATAGGCCCACAATGTATGTTTGACTGCTCATTATCGGGTCAATTATTGTTTAAACAGGTGTGAATATAGTAAGCAAATGAAGAGATGTGTTATGGTTAAAATTAATGCAATACATTTTTAATATGTTTTATATGTACCCTAATAGTTGTCTTACATTCTCATAGAACTAGCCACATATCAAAATTTAGATATTTTTAGGTGGTTTGATAATAATAAGACTATATACAATAGATAAATAAGTTCAAAACTTTATTTGCTAGTTTTAACATTTTGCACATATGATTTCATGTTTGTCTATCGTCCACCTATATTGTTTAGTATGAGGGGGGGAAAAAATGTTTATCTTTCCTGTACCTTCTTAGATTTTATTTTTTCAACTAACCAAAGACATTTTTGTTTAAATGATTATTTCTACCAATATTTTTCATTAAAATGTTAAAAAAAAATAAGTGTCTTGTTCTAATAATTTTTATTGTCAATATTGTGAAATGGTAAATAAATCTGCATTCAGTCAAATATCTCCAGAAAACATCCTTTTAAGGTTTACCTTTTTTCATATAACAAAATATGCCTCTAGGAGTGATAAGGACCCTTGAAAGAGTTAAATTTTAAAAGCCATAATTTTAATAGGAGTGTGCAAACTCTATTTTGAGTCGCATTTTAGTAGTTGTTTGAACTCAACTAAGATTTCTTCTTCTTCATATCTTCAATTAATCATGTATTCGGAATCTTTGAATTCTTAAAACTGAGTTTTATTAACTAAATAAATCATGTACTTGGAATTTTTGATTTTTTCTTCAAAATTACTAGTTTAATTAATTTGATTCTATTTAATAGTGTGATAACTAAATATTACCTTTTGTCTGAATGAAACAACTATAGCTTGTACAACATGTTAAATTAAGTTGAAAATTTGAATCCATGCGATTATAATTGCTAGCCTTTTTCTATAAAATATTTTCAGTATATAAAATTAAAAGTTGTGTTTATGGTAAAGGATATTCATAAATATACTTAGTTTACCCCCCCACCCCCCCTCCCCTGCATAAGAAAACACTTAATATCAAAGAGATCACTTGTCAAGAGATAAAAGATCTTGTCATACAGGAAAGGATATAGAATTTAAATTTTAAATAGGTTTGCTGCCCTAAAATGTTCACAGAATAGGGAGGAAAACATGCATCCAGAGAAAGAGTGAGAAATTGTCAAAATTAGTTAAAAATGGAGCAAAGAGTAGTGTAGGTCTTTGCATAAAGGATGGGAAGAAGCCATGGTTTGAAAACAAATGTTTAAAATTAATAGAAGAGAGAAGGGAAGCAAAAATACATGGGTTAAAAAGTCCTAGTGAATTGAGCTTAAGCATGTTTAACAATGCAAACGGGAAGGCCAGTAACATATTCAGAAACATAAAGATCTGGTATTTAAAAGCTAACGTTAGCAAATTAAACACAATCATCAACTGTTTCCAGCCTGTGGCTGGGTCAGTTTGGTAAAAAAACTTTCATCTTCCTTTAATTTCTTCCATTCTACCCTTCTCACTCGAACACTTTCTGTTATCTACTCCTCTCATATCTTTCTTGACCACCTTGTGAAAGCAAAATCCTTGCGAGCACAAATATTTTCCTAATAGTGTGACACTAAGTTGCACAGACATTTTACTTGTTCTTTGGTTTGCGTTACAAGGTTATATGTGCAAGGCTTTGTAATTAGGTTTTTTGTGTCGCTTGATTTAAACTTGCCATCTCATTGGCCCTATATACAAATCTCAAAATGTTTTTGTTTGTGTTACACATAGTCTAACTTTAAATAGGCCTAGAGTGGGGATGGTATGCTTACACTGAATGTTAAAAGAATATTTTCTTTGAAATATAACATTATCAACATGCATTATTATTCATCAACATACGGATAATTGGGACATTCCAATATTAAGATTAATTGTTCGCAGGTTTTATAGTATATGGAGGTTAGTTAGGCTTAAACATATTTGGGGTGTTAGTAGTATGTTAACCCACCTCATGGGGCAACAGTGACCAAGACATTAGTCTCTTTGATCTAATTTTACAAGTGGGGACGTTGGGATTTGAATCCTAGCTGGGTATGATGAGTGGTTTTATTTTTGTAAAGGTTTTCCCACTCTCTCTCTCTCTATATATACAAATCCGAATACTTTTCTTCTATAACTCAACCTTTATCAGCTATACCCTATTAGTGTAAAACACGTGAACAGACCAGTTGACAAGACAATAAAAAGGCAGGCCTAATCTGTTTAAGATGCTTCAACAAAACTTTAATAATTTAAGCCTTTATAAAATGAATCTAACATAGTAATTGATATCCACATTTATGTGAGTTGTAGGCCTATGAAATATTGCAGCCAAGACTGGACCTAACCAAAATAAGCCCTAGCTTATGTTTATATACAGTTTGGTAGGCCTAGCTCTAATCATAAAAGGTTTACCAAATTTATCTGATACCGATAATTAGTAGTTAGACCAAGTTATCCTGAAGTGAATTAATGGCAAACAACTCATAAAAAAAATTCTTATATTCTTAGTCACTTAACAAAAGTCTCAAGAATCCCCTTTAACTAAAAGATGCATTTGATTATTTTTAACCATCCAAACCACCACCTCGTTCACTTTATTGATAACTTAGTAGGCCGAATGGATATAAATGCCCATTGTTTTGACATTAAGTTGTTGTAAATTACTAGTTTTATTTTCTAAGATCAAAACATATTACTCTTGTTCCAATATCAACACAAATATAATATGAAGAATAAAGCATTGGGTCATAAATCATATATATTACAAAAAAACATTGTTTCTTTATTGGTCAACTTCTCATAATAATTCATTTCCCCATGTGACATTACTATTTGAACGCATATTTCACATTATGATTTTTTGACTAAAATATGTTGTGTGTATTGAATAATGTAGGCCTAGTATTTTTTCATTTCAAACTGTAGGAAAAAAAAAAAATGATGCAAGAGATTTATTAAATTAAGCTAAGTTAAATCTTTCTTGCAAATAATGTGACTTGTGATCAGCTGTCTGGGAAAATAAAAATACATGAATAATGTTTAGTCATGAATACCAACATTCTTGAAATAAATTTACCTGATTTCTAGCCTCTAACTTCTTAAAATGTAATATTCTTTGGAAAAGTGTTGCCAACTTTTGACGCATACTGATTTTATTCTGTGTGTTGATGCTAGAAGCAAAGTCGAAGCTAAAACTAGCGGACGATACAAAGTGTGGTCATTCCAACCCAAACACTATCTTTTCCTTGAAAGTGAAGTTAACTAGCGGTAGCAACTAACTTTGCGTCAAATAGCCATAATAGCCCTGCTAATAATTCTTCGTAACAAATATGAAAATACAATAGCTTTTACTTTACTTTCTGTATTATTAAGAAATAATGTTGAAGTACATTTTTCAAAAGTTACCTTAATGTGACTTGGTATACCTTAACACAATTAGTATGCAATTAAATTAATTATACATGAATTATAGGACAAACTTAGCAACCAGGTTCCAGGCCAGTAATTAACACTTAACTTAATATATAAATGGATTTTAAGAAACAAAGTTACCGTTTAGTTAGTATTTGTATTTTCTATTGAATGTTTGGATTTTTAAAAGAGTGGATTTGACTCTGTTAATATTAATGTAATTTACATCCATTACTGTTTCCAGCCTATGTTTGATCTGGGTAAGTTTTTTATCCAAGTCATACTTTTCACTACTGGTTGACTATGCGTCATATCTTCATATACCTTATAACATAAGACTAGGACAAGCACAACATCCAGTCCCTAGCCATTAATTTATCAATGTGAAAGGGTAAACCCATATTTCACCAATGATACATTTTTAGGCTATGCAGGGAACTGAACACTGGACCCTTAGCTCAATAGACAGACACACTACCACTAACTGAACTAAGGTGTCGGATAACTAATATTAACGAAATAAATGTTTGAAAGAGGGATAACCGCCGAGTTCTATATTCCAAACAACCATCTTACAAACACAGTTATTGTAAAAAAAAAACCCATTCTTAGCACATATGGTCAGGTTTAGGCACTGAGCATCATATCATTTGGGTGGTATGCCTTCTAACTTCTAACTTAAACAGTTTTTAATATAACAAACTCTGTAGTTATTACTTTTCTAAGACTTTGAAAAGTAATGTATAAATATCTAAGACTTTAAAAATGTAAATGTTAAGCCAACCCAAAGAAAAAATCGAGTGATGCCATCTAGTGGTATATTTTGCACTAAGTTAAATAGACTGCTTTAATCTGGCTACACATTAGTAATTAATTGAAAAGTTTCTGTTCCAAAACAATCATATTACTTGAAACATTGTTGTGTTTCAGTTTCACAGATTATAATTACATGAACAGATGGCCAATAAACTTACTATCGCCTAGATATATCAGACTACTTACAATAAAATACTTATTCTTGATTGGCTGTCAAAAAAACTTTTGACTAAAAATTTCCAACACTCCGAATTTTGAAGTCAAAGATGAACAATTCTGATAAAAGGCACACTTACGTTTAATCCCACTACCCGCCATATTTTGAGTTTTTGAACCACTATGTGTAAAGTTGAAAGCTGTTTTTAATTGTGTAAGCTCATTAAATTCTTCTTATTTCTATAGGTAAAAGACACTTATTTTGGCATTTCCTTGAAGATCTAAGGCCATATAAATGATCAACGACTATCCATAACACATGAGGATGCTTGAAAAGGTGTTCCAACACATTAAAATAAACAAAAACAATGTGATAAAAAAAAAAAAAAAGATATTCCGATTTATCAACAAATACATTAACAAATTTCAAACCATTTATTACAAAATTTTACTAACAATAAGTTTACTCTTAATATTTATAAGTAAACTATAAATAATAAATACAACTTTTTTTTAAGGGTATAGAAGCATATGATACTATTATGTAAATCTATGGGCTAGGCCACAGAACCTAAGAACAGGAAGAAAATAATATGAAACTTGGTTGTAATTATCATTAATTTGTTTGAAAATCAACTTATAACAAATTAACAATATATACAAATATTACCATAATATATTTTTGGAGTGGTAAGAAGGAATAGAAAAGAAAACTTTTTATTCTGAAGTGTCTCATACCTAATTACATTTTACATTAAAAATCATCTTGTCACCCTAAAGTATTGTTTTCATATATTTGAAATATGAACTGGATTAAAACCAACCTTGCTAAGATACACTTTTAACACCACCCTTTCAATAACAAAGCTTAGAGTATAATACAAAACGAGTTTAGTTTTGCTAATATAAGTCAATATTTCTAGTAAATTAATTTACAAGAAACAAGGGTAAATTGCATAAAATATAGACTTTACAACCTTAGAGAGCTTTAATATTGGCAAAATGAACATTATTTAAATTGGTTTACAAACGGTCGTTTTTCATGCACAAATATGTAAAAGCTTACAATAATTATAGATTTTTTTTAATGTTGACAGAATGCAACAGGATTTGACCAAATAATCATATGAGATTTTTTTGGAGGGGGAAGGGTTGATTAGAGAGAGCTTTGCAAAATCACAATTAAAAATACTCTGCAATCATCCTGAACAATTTTTTAATTCTCATCATAGAGGGGAGTCGCATCACCACTCAATGAACTCTCTATCATGGAGTGGGGGCTTGTGTTGGTTCTAGGAGTGGACCGCAAGCTATCCCTGCCAGACACAGAGCCGGGTCCCCGCGGAGATTTACCCATAGACATCCCGTATGGGGCCCGTCCCATATTGGAATTGGAGCGGATATTTTGATAGCTCCCCACACTCCCGTTGCTACTTCTTGGGGTGTTACGACCAGAGTCATCATATCGTGGAGTTGTCTTGCGTAGGTCATCGAAGCGTGGGGTTGAACTACCACTAAAAATAACGTTATATATTATAACAAGGGTCAGTACAATGATATAGTTTTACTTAATAAAATTAATCAGTGCCTTATAGCTTGGATAGTAAACCAGTGTTGAAACACAGCATATATGTAAAGTAAGCTATAGTGAAAGAAATCAACCTAAAAGAATAGTGAGGCTTGGTCAAAGACAAGGTATACCCCAGATCCTCACCTTATGGAAGTTTCGCTGTGCTCCTTGAGTCAGGTTGAGTCCATCAATAATGAGGTTCGCTAGTGTCAATGCTTAGTGACAAAATCACTTCTAAATGTACAGTTGCTAAACGACTTACTTTTAACATGTTCTTCATAAAGGGAACATTGTAATCCTAATGCACAGTCTGCATAGGCTCTTTGAGAAGTAAGATTATGTGAAGAGAGGGTTGGGTCACTACCTGAAACTAGCTTTGTGGAAGCCAGCCGATTTACTTGCAATAGATAATTGTGTTTTCTCTCTAGTGGAACCATACTTAAAATGAGATTGTAATAAAAAAACTTGATGGAACTTAGCAATACCCATGTTGAAGGACTCAAGCTCTCCTATGGGGTGCAGCCATTTTAACCAGGAAACTGTGGGTTTGATGTATATTTTGTCTATGGGTTAGGCCTGAATAGGAACAAACTCATTTATTCTTACACATTTCACTTTAATAGCTACATATTGTTTTTAAATTAACATAAATATTTATTTTTCAATAAAAGAAACATACATAAATAATGCATAAAACACAAATAAATAAATACAGGACTACATGCGTGAAGAATTTGAAAAATAACCAAAAATGTGCAGTATTACCAAAGATATAACAGAGACTTAAATTGATAGATATATTGATGAAAAATTAATAATCAACCAAAAATACACTATACTAATAAGACTAATAAAATAATAAATCAGGTTTATCTAGATTTTTTAGTCTGTAATGAAACAATGATTGTTCGTGCATATTCTCAGGGGTCCTGATGTGAGTCCAGTGTATTCAGACTCACAAAATTCTCATTGAAGTGGGTAGATTATGTTGGATGTGTTGCAATCAAAATGGCCTTGGATGGAGTATTGCTTCTCAAGTGTTCTTAGTATTGAAGATCTTGCTGGGTGGGTGGACCTTGCGGGTGTTAAAGCGTTGTTTCATACACGGGTGTAGATTGATGTGAAAGTTTTGTTGGGGTGAGGCAGATTATAGAAAATTGAGCAGGTTTTAAAGAGATCCTTGGGGAAGAGCTAAGGAGGTTTTGTGTCTGTGTAGAATAGATTAGAAAGTTGTAGCCATTTTTAAGAATAATGAAAATTAATTATAACTAGAGACTGTAATTTGTAATAAATTTGTGGTAAAATTTGTGAGTGTGTTTCATTAAACAAAAAATTGTACTTTGGGATTAAAAGTTTATAAATAAGATACTTTTTTGTGTGCTAAAAATGGTAAGAAATTCAACTCAAATGTAAGTGAAGAGAAATTACAGCTAAATTTATTATTAGTATTATTATATTTGAAATCTTTGCCTTTGGTTACAATATGACTGTTATAAAAGCCAGATCAAACATATATTTTACTAGTTTACCAATTGTCTTTGGTTGAGGGAAATATATTGTTTTAATTGAAAACTTTGTTTAGTTGAAGGTATATTAAGAAAAATAAAATTGTAATAGTGTAGTCGATACTATTTTAACCGACAATGTCAGCCAAAAAAGGCAAAGTATGATGACATCTGCTACTTAATAAATAAATTTTTTTTGTTCTTATATTGTTAATTTTTAATAAAATCAAACCTAAATGACCATTAATCACATGTAAAATGCCAAGTTATCAATTTCATGAAAATATCCCATTTTGTTTTGTCATACGTGTAAAATACTTTTTAAATTACTACACTTTACAATAACTAAAATTTAAAGAATATTTTGATACTTATTTTAATGAGCTTGTTAAGGTTAATAAAACATGTCTTATGATATTTCAGTGTCTAATTATAGCTAATTTTTTAAATAATATATATGTATTTTAAAACCTACGTTCATTTTCCTTGTAAATATATTAATAAAATTGTCGGTTCATTTTTAATAGTAAACTCTGGTTATAATGAACATCTAGTGACTAAGATATTTCCTTCACTATGTCTGAGCTTCACTAAAACAGATTAAAAATAACAATTGAAAGTAGTGGGTTAGTGACAAACAAAATAACAGTTCAAACACAATCTCTCTTTATTAAAATCTATTAATTAATCTTTTAAAAAAATCAGTTATATGCTGCTGTGTATTGTTTGGTGTTTTGATTAATATATTTCCATATCTTTCTTTAGAGTTGGTGCTTTTAGAACACTTGATTTCACACTATCCATGCATTCAAAAAGCTAAACTGAGTAGAAAAGTCTAATTTTTTGGAATTCATATACCCTCTCTAAGGAAGCGATTAGTGAAAACAATTACTATCTGGCCACATACTGTCATTCACTGTCCTATAACTCCTGTCATATTAATACAACTCAGAAAACTGTCTTAAGTTACCGCAAACAGAGGTGTTAAAAAATTAATCCAGGTCAATGAGTACAGTGACTGTTTAAGCTCAGCTCTTCCCCCTTGCATTTCTTTTCCACATTCTGCACTTTCAGTCAAGCTTTGTGCTGCCTGAACAAGAACTCAGGTAGAGAATCGGTGTCT
This sequence comes from Timema poppense, assembly GCA_902141375.1. Lineage (NCBI taxonomy): Eukaryota > Metazoa > Arthropoda > Insecta > Phasmatodea > Timematidae > Timema > Timema poppense. The sequence goes on along the minus strand of CABFOV010000003.1, from coordinate 539,500 downwards.
TCAAGTTCAAACAACAAAAAATTAATGTTTTTAAAGAATTATGATGCTAGAAGACATTTCTTATTGAAAGTTTCAATTTTTCTGTTCACTAAAACCAAAGTTGAGGGTTCATTATATATGTTGTTTTTTTTAACACATATTGAAATGTATGTGGGTTGGGACAAATGAATTAGGTTCACTACAACCAAGTTCACTAAAACCAGAGTTGACTGTGTTTATTTTGTTTTAAATATCTGAGTCTTAGTTTTATTTCAAAACATTTTTTAGAAATAATTTTATTAAGATCTGTCTGACTTGGGTAAAAAATATGTTCTCTATGACCCATAAAAAACCAAAGGGAGATCAAAGAAAAGTAATTACAAAGTTATATATAATTAGTAACATAATAGGAATGATTAACCCAAAAGATAAACACAGACAATGTAGGGTGTGAAGATATTATTTAAAGTAATAAATGGATAGTTATAATTTCAAATGAAGTACTTTAAAACATATTCTACATTATATTAGATACCTGTGTGATCGTGGAGTTGACCTTCCATCTTGTCTTGGCGTGCCACTGGACTCACGGTTTTTCGATTTTGCCCAAGCCTCGGCTGCTTTACGCCAATCCATAGGTTCTGAAGTCACGTTTGTTATAGATGACCTGAGAAAGATAGTAGCCCTAATTATATTAGTATCAAATTATTCCAAACTTCAGGATAACACACAGAAGTGTGTGGAGTAAAAAACTAATTAAATTAGGTCCATTGCTTGTTAAATAATGATAGTTAATATTTTCATCACCTTAGTACTTGCCTCCAATTATGTGAGATATAACAACTTAGTCACTTTTCAATTTAATATAAGGATGTACCCCTCAAATATTAGAATCTTTAACCCATTCCTTGTTGTGAGTGTAATACAACTATCTAGGTAGGGCTGTCAGCCATTTTAATGCTCGTATACTCTTACCTGACAAATATTTTCTCACCTATTACTTTATTTATGGTCATAGTATTACATTGAACTTGTAGTTCCAAATATCAGTTTCAATCTGAAGTATTCAGACTGGCTAAAAGAACAGTATGGTCAATTTATAGATGGCACTAAGAAAATTTGTTTTTTAGCATTGCGTCTTAATGCCCGTTCAGGTTATACATTTATGTTCTAATGACGCCAATGGTTTATGGATGAGAAAGGTTATATTTATAGGAAGTGTATCCCCATTTGCATGGAAGGAGAGTGTAAAAATATTTTGAAAAACAACTCTCAGTACATACGACAGAGATTTTAACCTTGATCTCCCCATCATCAGCAGTCTAGACTACTGCAAGATTAGCGCCTTAGAACATGTGGCCATCAAAGTGTGTAATAACTTACTGCAATGAAACGTCGAATCGCGCCAGGGAACGTTTAGGCAAACAAAGGGTTAAGGATAGTTGGGAACCAAGGATTCAAAAAAAAAATCTAGGATAAAAGATTTAAAAAGGTACACATTTTTTATTCTTAAGTAGTTTTAGAGCAGTTATAAAGTTTATTAGTGATAGAGACCTACATAATTTTAAGACAAATCTAGCCAGACCCCCCAGACCATCCCTTTACTGCATAATTTGAAAGGAATCAGAACTGAAAAAAAAAAATCATAATGGGAGAAAATAATAATAATTACTATTATTATTAGCACCGCGTCTTACTATCCGTGGGTCGTATACACTTACGCTAATGTGCAATAGTGTGTGCAATAATGTGTGATAGTGAGATGAAATGGAGAGCCTACAGTTTAACGTGGAATTCGAACCACGGTGGAGACCTGGCATTCCCCATATTCACAAGTTGTGATTAATACACGTCTTGTCAGAAGTGAAGGAAGGGTTTGGCAAGCAGATAAATCTGTGGCGGGACTGAGGATTGAACCCCGAACCCCCAGCACAGAAATTTGACACCTTAGCCCTAGATCGACAGGTCACCCTAAAAGTAATAATTATGCATATAACCTGAACAAGTAGTAGAACACAGAATAATAATAATGTAAATGTTTTTATCAGGGCTAGATTTCCATTAGGCACCGTATGCACAGTGTCTAGGTACTACAATATTTTTTTAGTACCTACTAAAGTAATTTTTCATAAACAAATTAACGAGAATTTTTTATTTGAAAAATAAGAAAAATTTGATGCATAGAAAATATTTATTTATTAAAATTGTATTTCAAAAACCAATTGCATAATCTAGGATACTTATAACATTTCTTAATAAAGTTTCTCTTATCAGCTTCTCGTTGCAGTAAAGTCTTTGATAGTGTCCTAAAAGTTCATATTGCAAGTAATATCGCTTTCAATGCACATAGGAGCCAAAGAAAATATAGGTGAGCCTGGCTCCTTGTAAACTAATAATGTTAATACAATATTATTTTGTCATTTTTTGTAATTCTATTACTCTACCAACTATACAGCACTTTACTTTACATTCATTACTGTTTCCAGCTTTTGGCTTCAATCAGTTTTTTATTCAAGCCATATATTTTCCACTACCAGCTTGCTAGGCCTGTCGTAGCTTCAGATGCCTTATAATCTAACTTAAGACTAGGAGAGACACAACATCCAGTATCCGGCCGTTAATTCATCAATGTGAGAGAATAAACCTACATTTCCCCAATGATAAATTTTTCGACCATGCCGAGAATCAAACCCGAAACTCTTAACTCAACAAACAGACATGCTATCATTAGCTAAGGGGATGGAAATACTATACAACTCTACTAAAGATAACTTATTTTTACCAATTGCTTAAAATTGTTATGTCAAGTCAAGTTCTACATAAATGTATTCAAGATACTTTTTGAGATTTTTACTAATTTCTTTAATACCAAAGGGATAAGGAGATTTGAGCATCCAATATCTAATTTTTACCTACCTTATTACTGAGATTTGAATATTTTTATTGTGACTATGTCTGAATCATTGGCCAAAAGATTCCCCCGGCCCTCCACCCCCATATGGTAGGCCATGCATATATGTTTCCATACTTAGTAGACAACTAAACTAAATTTTTATCCCAATAAAATGACAGTAGTGATCAATGCAACAAAAATTAAAATTAGCCATAGAAAGTTTGATCATTTAATTTAGTCAACCATTTTGGTTCCAAGTTAAACTTTTATTTGAGTGTCAAGATGCATCTATTTTTAAATAACTTGTCGAAGTTAAGTGTTAAAAAGCATCTGTTGAGAGGCATATTAATTATTTCCTCAATGGTACAACATTTTTTGCATATTATTCAAGGGTGCGATTTAAAATCGCAGTATAATGCTATAAATGATAATTCTGAGGGGAAAAATGCAGTCTATTTTTGGATCAATACAGAATCATGATTGTTAAACAGATAAACTCTTGTTAATAACTTTTAAACTACTAAAAAAAAGTCAAAAGTCCAGTGACCAAAATAAAACTAGCCCTCTAACTGACCTGGCTTGCGGTGTGTGAGGCATGACAACAGGTCGGTGAGAGGGTGTCCTGTGACCAGGGGTCAGAGATCCTGGGTGGAGGAAACCTCCTGGCACCGTATGTTGAGGGATATGTTGAGGTGTCTGTTGACCATACCGCGGTGTCTGGGAGGCGTGCGGCGTGTGGTAAGGTGTCATGAATGGAGTTTGACCTGAAGGGGTGTATGGCTGAAAAAAAAAAAATTTCTACTGTAGAAATTTCTTGTTGGTTGGTAAAGGCTAAAATAGAATTTTTGAATAATTAAACTTTTTAAAGACATAAGCACAGAGCAATTATTTAGTTTGACTCTATAAATTGCTGATTTTGTAATATAAATAATCAGTTTATTATTTAAAAAGGGTTCATAAGTATGAAATAAAGTGCATGGAGAAAAATTAATTGTGTAATAAATAAAATGATAGAATATTAGGAAAATGGTAGAGCACAAATAAAAGTAAAAACACTAACACATATTTACACACACAACAATATTTTGATAATGAGGAAGATGTTATAATAGCATCGAAATATTGATGTGTGTGTGTAAATGTGTTAGTGTTTTTACTTTTATTTGTGCTCTAGCATTTTCCTAATATTCCATCATTTTATTTAAAAAGGTTCAGTGACCTTTTTTCAAATCAAACTCAACCATTGAAATATTTAATTTGCTTTTCAGCATAATAAATAATCAATTTAGATTCAATTTGAAAGTGAAAAGCTTGAGATTCAAAAGGCTTAGAAAATATATACAGTAATATTAATTTAAAAGATATTTGGCAATAAAATAAAGAAAGTCCCTAAATGCCCCTATTGTATATAACCAAGGTCTCCAAATTACTCACAGTGTTGGGGTAGGTGTGCATACTGGCTCCATATCCACCCCCTGGTGTGTGTGGGTAATGCGGGGTTTGACTTGCGACCTGAGACAAACTATGCAACATGTGGGTGGGGAGGTTTTGAGCCACTCGGTGAATAGCCTCTGGGTTCATGCCTGCAAACACAAATAAACTCTTGTAATTCAATGATCCACATACAAATAATGCTATGGGAAAAGGTAAAGGAAAGCTGGATAGAAATCATATAAAGGGAACAAAAACAATATGGCTTTTAAAATGAAAAGAGAACACGATTCACACTTTATATTGTTGTCAAGTGGGCAAAGAGGTAATGGTTCCTATTTAAGAAAGTCGATCATTACTGCCCATTCTCCCGACCTAGGTTTCATTCTATTGGAACTCATCATGAGGGAGTGTGAAACTTCCTTAAAGAAGAAACCAAAAACCACAAAAGGGAGTCCTTTTCTGTACCTTCTTCCAAATACAACATAAAATACCTTAAAAAAGCGAAAATAGATATTCCTTATATTGCAAACTTAGCAAATGACCAATAATTTAAATAGATGAATTTAGGAAAATAATTTTCAAATGAATTAAAGTTTTTAGTAATTTCCCAAATAATGAAAGAATTTGATAAATGTTAAGCAAATTTCACAATTCTCCATAGTTAATCTAAGAATAACACCTTGAATTAGAGTTTTCAGACAAGGCCCGATATCAGTTTTATCAATATAGTTTGTAAAATATTTCACAACTAAGGCTGTATCTGAATAGTTTACTTAAGCAGTGTCGCCATGGCTTGTGCCCGTGATAGCTGCAATGTCAATAACGTGACCGTAGATCTGTCCGAATAGTCGCGAACGATACCTATGCAGTCTTCTCAAGGTTTTGGTAACCATGAATACGGAAGGCTACCAGCAATGCACTGTTCTCGCAATGTTTGAATGGCAATTGATTTGTATTATCGTTTCGTCTGCTAGAGCGATGACTTCCGTTTTTCATCATTTTAAATACAGTTGTTGCCATTCTAATAGTTTGATGCAGTCTTTGCTATGAACAGTGCAAGAAGTGTAAAATCATCAAGACTGCATCAAGTCAAACTCAAGGGTCTGACTAAGGAGACTTGGACTATTCGGATAGAGCCTAAGGTAAAATGAACTTTATTTCAGATTAAAATAACAAATAATGCAAATTAGTTGCAGATATATGCAAAGTTCAAGGTTGTGATACCTTTAACTTTAATATATTTATTTGGAAGCTTGCCTTGCTTAATTTAAGTATTTATGATGGTTGGACCCTTGAAACTTTAAGGATATTCTAGATTCAAGGATTCAAGAAAATTTCAAATTTGAGACTCAGATCCTTCAATCTTCAAAGTGAAATTTATTTTAGAACACAAATACTGATTATAAATGATTCAGAACCAATTATAATTATAGGATTAACTTGACAACCAGGCCTCAGACGAGTAATTTAACAGAATGGATCATAAGAAACCATGTTAACATTTAGTTCCTATTAATATTTTCTGTTATATTTGTAATTCCTCTTATATTAATAATTTTTTCCAAGTTTCGAATTCAGAATTCGAAGGTGAATTGGAGATTTAGATTTGTAAATTAGTGGATTCGACCCAACTCTAGTATTTATGATTTAAGTTTCATTTGGCTAAAATTAATTTTTATAACAAAGTTCACTTTAAATATGACTTAGAGTTAATGTAAATAGATTTTTAATTTTTTTTAAGAGTTAGGACCTTCTAATTAAAAATTTATGTAACAATACTTAGTAGCATAAATATAAGTTTAAATTAGAGAGAACATCGAATTCAACTTTTAGAAAAAAAGGTTTAATTATCTCAAATTTATCCCAACATTTGGACCAAACTGAATTAAATAAATGAATTAAATAATACAATTAACATAACCCAAATAAAGATTACCTGCAATATTTATGCTAGGGGTGTGATAAGGTGTTCTGTTTGTTGCCATGTTGCGTGGTGTGCTCGGTGTTCCTGGGATAGGATCACGGAAATGTTCTTTGAACCAGCGAAACAGCAATCCGAGAGAATCAAACATTTGCTGGCGGAAACGGAAGCCCTCTGGTGTAATAGTGATAAACTCATGTCGACATCGAGTTCTTGGAAGATAGGAAAGCATAAACTTGCCTGGGTAGTTCTATATATATATAAAAAAAAGATTGACAAAATTAATAATAATTATATTACCTTAAAATGTATTATTAAATAAAGATAAATATTTTTAACTAGGGATGTGCAAGAATCCTTTTTTCAATTCAAGGTGATTTTGAGATGAGAATATAAAAAGTATCGAGACTTGACAACGAGATGAGAAAAGGTCCTTTGAAAGTAAAAAAAAAATTGAATTATGTTAATTAAAGTAAATATATAGTTTATAGAGTTCCTTTTTGAAATTTGAGCTGGTGCTTGCTTTCGATTGTCTTATTACATTTTAAACACAATTAATAAAATAGTGATAGGTAGTGACAATGAACACCATTTATAATTTAATTTTGTAGTGTAACAGCTTATAATGTCAAAGTTTGTTATTGAAAAACAATATTTATAACCAAAACATTTCTTAATGAAGGTTTTTTGGGGGGTGGGGGTGATGCGGACTATTTTTGGGTTACTATGGTATTATTGGAGTTTTCCGGTTAAGTTTTTTAATTTCTTAAGGTCATTATTTGCTGATTTTTATTTCTACAATTTTTTATTCCTTTTTTAACTTTAAAAACGAGACTGAGATTGTTTTTTTCTTAATTTTTCAAGTCTCGCACATCCCTATTATTAACTATTAAATAAAGTATTTTGACACTACAATACTGTTGCAATAACAAAAATAAAATCAAGTTACCTTGGAAGCAGAAATGAAGTAGTGAATCTTTTGCAAATTCTTCTTTTTTTCCTCTTTTAGTATCTCTTCAGCTTTATCTTTGAGCCCCTCTAAGTCCTGGTTATAGTATTTAAATGTCAACAAATCTCGAGCATGAGCAGCCATTGGGTTCACATGACGGGCAATAATTTCATCCAGATCTTCAAACTCTTCATTACCTATGTAAAGATTCTGCCCCAAACTGAATGCATTCTCCTTTCCTTCCTCACGTACATCAATATGTTGGTAGACACCATCTGTTACCTTCCATGTTACAGTCAAATGGTCTGTACCCTGTGTAGACATATTCACGTTAGAAAAATCTCTTTGAAATAAAGTGTACTAAGCAAATAATATGTAATAAATATGATCTAACTGTAGAAAACAAAACACAAATAAAGAGTTAAAATACTAACACACTTCCATATTTCAATTTTTTCATTACATTTTTTCTCAGGAAGTGGTGGTGGTGGTGGTG
>CABFOV010000003.1:496556-531750 GCA_902141375.1 Timema poppense | reverse complement strand
GTGGTGGTAGTAGTAGTAGTAGTAAACAGGAAGTTTGCTTCAGTGATGTCAACTTTGTTTGTTGTTAAAGATGAAAACTTCTCTGGTGTATTTGAAATTTTCGGGAAAACCACCCAGCCTAAATATATTTGTTACATAGGCCTGAATTCAACCCTGATGTATCACTGGCACTACCTACCATCCACATACCAATAAATGAACCTCAGAATTTAAAATCCACCAGAGAAGTTTTTCCTTTCACAATAAAGTTGGCATCAGTGAAGTAAGCTTCTTTACTACTACTACTACTACCGCCACCGCCACTGCCACTGCCACCTCCATCACTACTACAACTACTACCACTACATACTTGCAATGTGCAACTAGACAAAACGAATAGTCAAAGCGATTACCAAATTCAAAGTATGTTTATACTTAGGACTACATGTTCCAAAATAAAATACATTATTGATAAATTAGATATAAATAAAAGCCAGGAAATAGATAAAATCAGAATTAAAGACTTGAAAACTATCAAAAGCCAAATTACCCTGTTGATAACAAAACTAATTAATTTAAGTATACAGCAGGGTGTAATCCCGCAAAAACTTAAAATCACAATTATTAGAACAATTTATAAAAAAGGGAAGGACTTAGATAATGGAAATTACAGACCTATATCAATTCTACCAGTTTTAGACAAAATAATGGAAAGATACTTTGCCAATCACTTGATAAATTATTTATATAAATATAAAATAATTGACCAAAGACAATACGGATTCCAAAAAAACAAAGGTACTTCGACACACTTTTACTAATCAAATGCTAAGAGCGATTAAACGAAAACAAACACATAGCTATAGCATTTATAGACACGTCAAAATCTTGATACGTTAGATAAAGATATTTTACTAGGATGACTTTATAAAATTGGTATCAGATGTAATATGTATGAATGGTTTAAAGATTACTTGACAAATAGGAAAATAATAGTTAAAATAGATAATATAGAAAGTGAAGAATTGGGTATAAATATAGAAGTACCACAAGGCTCTATTCTTGGGCCAATACTATACTTGATCTAGACAAGAACAATATCAAACTGTATACAGAACTGTTGTATATTTATGTATGCTGACGACACAATGTTGTATGTGGTACACAAAAATGTAGATAAAGCTAAACAAAGGTTGCAGGAAGACTTTAATAGTATACAAAACTGGACTCACAATAAAAAAATAAAAATCAATATTAAAAAACCGCAAACAAAGCATATCAGACTACCACATGTTATAAAGTATAAATTAGCTAAAAAAGTCATTGTTTAGATTGTTTACAAAATATAAAACCGTGTAATTGTTTAACATCTACGCAAGTTGAGACACATAACTATCTTGAGCTCATGATTGATTCTCATATGAAATGAAATACTCACATAGACATAATGAGTAGGAAGCTAATAGCGAGAATGGTTAATATATGTATAATAAAACAATATGTTACATTTGATATTCTAAAAATAGTATATTATGCACAAATAGAATCATATTTAGGCTATGGTATTACTTCCTGGGCAAAGACAAGTGCTCTATATTTAAATCAATTTAAAATATTCAAATTAAAGTTCTTAAAATAATGAACGAAAACAACATTAGTACCAAAGTCACGAATAAGAAGTGGAAACCATTGACAGTAAAAAAAACGTATAACTATAAAATAACAATTCAGTACTACTACTCAAAAACATATAAAGTAAGACAGGCTCATAGTCACAACACCAGAAACCAACAGTACAAAATACCTTTATATATAAATAAATATGGAAAACAACACATGAAAATAATAATACCACCGTTTTTAACATGATACAGATACCCTTTTGGGAATGGATAAAATATCAAAAGTAAAAAGAGAAATAAAAAATGGCTAATTGGCTCACATACTTAATCCGGGAATTTATCTATTTTCATTGGTCAGGCGGTATTGACCCTTTCCCGGAAAGTTTAAGGTGGGAATCAAAATAACTGTTAATCTCTTTTGTACACAGTCTACTTCTTTGTTATTTAGCTAACTTGGTGGCTTAGGTGGGTATGGGGTTATTTTACCACTTGTAGAGAGACAAACAAGTTGGGAGGAACATGGCTTATTGTGCTCTGTATATCAACAGTTATTTGTTAGGTTCAGCAACTGAAAGATCTTGAAAGATTTAGAGAAAGCCAGAGGTATAATCTAATATCTTATGGGGTGTGGAAATGAGAGGAAGGGGGGACGGTAGTAGCTTGCCAAGTTTAAACATTTATGAGGGATCAGCATGTTTGTTGGTGAGCCAGAGAGGGAGGGAGTAGAGTAAAAGGGGTGCTAAACAATCACCTTTGAGGGGTGTCAAACCTAGAGAGAACATTTAAGAAAAGTAACTTTTAAGGGGTGCCAAACATCATGTTTTCTAGTATTTTTTGCACTATGCAAATAATTAAATACAAAACACTATTTTCAAATGAAATTAACTAATAAAAATAATTTCAATAAAAAATGTAATAAAATTAACTATTTTATTAATCTTATTCTTTGATATTCAAAATTTTGTTTTTTAGTTTGATAAAAAATGCCAATGTTAACACTTCTATATATTTAATTATGTTTTTTTATTGTTTTTACTTTTAGCATCGTGTCTTACTCGTTCCGGTTTTACACCTATGTACTTATTACTCTAGTGTGTTAGAAATGAGGAAGATTGAATTTAGAGGTGGGCCTGCAATTGCGTGGATAGTGAGAAACCATTTAGGATTAACCACCCTTAGTACACCCAGCCAAGATAAAATTAAATATCCTCGTCATCGGAAATTTAGTCTATGCCTTAGACCATGTAGCCACTGAAACTGGTTTTAATATTATAACTTTAACAAGTCTTATCATATTAATTTAGAAATCCATTTATTTTAAATCTTAAGATTATTCTAAAGAGTAATTTTTAAATTTCCTGTTCCAGTACCAAATCCCGATATTTTGACTCATATCTCGTCTCGTTCCCGTCTCGAAATAAAAGTCATTCCCGTCCATCCCTAAATATGACAAATAAGATATGAAACGGACTAGAGACTGGTTTTAGAATATTAAATAAAATATTAAATGTAATAAATTTAAGGAACTAAATTAAGTATCAGAATTATGTTAATTGTAAGAAGAGACTTAAAGGAATGAAGTGTATTTATTATTATATTTACACTATTACATATATGTGTGACATTTATGGTGAGGCACCAGCTGACAAGCACATTGTGCTTAGCTGGACCATGTTTAATTATTAAAACTATGTACTCCTGATAGAAAAAAACCAACCGCCGCCACCACCTTCCCTCAGAGGTTGCAGCAGATATTTTCCAATCTTTGTGGAATCCTGCATTTTTTTTACAGATAATAAAATAAAAGACAATTAAGTTATTTTGAACTAGAAATAATCCTCACCTTGCTAGAGGGCCGCACAATAACTTCACCTTGGTCCATTTGTGCCATGATCTTCTCTGCTTCTTGATAAGAGATGTTGTGGAAAGATGGATGCACAATAACACGCTTTATGTAAGTTTGTCGCTGTTTCAATTTCTTACCGTCTTCTTCGACTTTCTTGTCCTTCTCCTCTGCCTCTGTGTCATAGTAGGGATCTTTGGGAGGTCTGTGAAATTGTATTTATTAATTATGTCAAATCAATGATTAGAAAAAACCACAAATACTCTATTAGCAGACTCATATATATATATATATATATATATATTTTTAAATGGGTTGAGTCCACTTTTTCTTAAATCAACATTTTTATTCTATCTTTAAATCTTGAATCTAAGAACAGATTAAATGCACATGCATAACTTTCAAACATTGATATTATTTTTCTTCAGTTTTGATTTGGTTTGTTGGTAAATTAATAGTCTAGGGTTGGTGTTGGGTTTGGCCTATAAAAATGTCGGTTTGGACTACTAGCAAATGTCATAATAGACATAAAAAAATTAATATTCAAAGTTTAAAAAAAAAGTTGAATATTGAATTTGATTTTTTTTTTTAAATGCTTGAATATCCTTAAGGATTGGAGCGGAATATTCCTAAAAAAATCTGTATTAAATTTATCCAAATAGATTTTCGGATATTATCTACACATGAACAGGTCTATATCTAAATAAAATACAATTAAAAAATAATCAAGTTTTGTCCTAGCCCAACTTTCCAGGAGGGTGAAATATGCAGTAAAATTTCCTGTAGAAGAAAAAAAAGGGTGTGTGCGAAGCTTCAACTTCAATCTGAATATAAAATTTCAGATTCAATAATAACAGAACTTAGCCAAAAAAAGTATTCAAAATTAAAACACACATTTTTTCAATTTTCTGTTTTTTCCATCAAAGATTAGTGTTGCTTGATTTATAGTTTAAGGGCCAAATATGCTAATTATGTCTAAAATAGAGCATTTTGTAAATTACATTTAATATCTAAATTTGCATTACTTATATAATGTATATCTGTATCCAGTATTAAATGTTTTTTTCAAATACCTGAACTTTGATTCATCTTCGGCAATGTATCATATTAATCGATTCCAATTCAAAAAGTGGAATTCGCACACCCATGGTTACAACACACAATATGAATAGAAAGGAAAATTTTTAATTGACAGATCTCACAGTGACATTAATGTGAACTATGTCCCAATGATCATTATAAAAACCATATTTAAACCCCAAGATATTGTGAGACATGCTTTTACAAACACATAAAAATGAATATCAAAATAATATTAAGATCCATTGGAGCATTTTTAAATGTATTTTGCAAACGCGTATTAAAACCAAATTTGATCCTAACGCGAAGTTGATTTATCGTTTTATGTAAAATAATGGTTAATTATGTTGGTTTTAATGAAAATTTATGATATAAAAACCATGTATATTTTATTTGGTAGCAAACATCGTTCTTTTGCTTTTTTACCTAAAATGGCGAGAGAAAAAAAGTCTACCAACTGCACAGTTAAAAAAATTTTTCTCAACTATTCCATGATGAATCAAACTTACCATTTAAAAAAATGTATATCCCTCAACCAAGGACCATAGGTAAAGAAAAAAAAAATTGATCTGACATTTGACGTATTTGTGACTGAAAGGAAATATTTAAACTTTAAAAATGATAAATTTAGCTTTGAATTTTTTCTATCCATAGCAGTATACTACTTATGTACGAGTTAATTTTGTTGCCATTTTAAGTTAATAATATTTAGCACCGCGTCTTACTACCCGTTCGGGTTATACGCTTTAAGTACTAATTACTCTAATGGATTAGATATTGGGAAGGTTGAATTAGAGGAAGTGAATCCGCATTTGTGTGGAGGGAGAATGGAAAACCATTTAGGAAAAACCACCCTCAGTTCACCCGACCGAGATTCGAACCTCAATCTCCCCGTCCTCAGCAGTCGGGCTCAACACGACAAGCGTGTCAGCCAACTACGCCACTGAGACGGGTCATTAAGTTATTTTAATTACCGTAAATCAAGGTCTCTAGCCATATTGTGTGTTTTGTTTGTTTTTAGCACCACGTTTTAATATCTGTTCGGTTATACACCTATGTACTAATTATGCTAATGGCTTAGGGATTAGGAAGGTTTAATTGAGAGAAAGTGCACCTCCATTTACATGGAAAGAGTGGAAAACTTTAGGAAAAACCACCCTAATATCACCCGACCGAGATCGAACCTCGATTACCCTGTCTTCGGCAGTCTAGTCCAACATGAGAGTAGTGTGTTAGACCATGTGGCCAGCAAGCAGGTTCTAGCCATATTTTATTTGTTGTTTGTTCCTATCCCAAGTTTCTGAATCACTTTTATGTGTTAATTGAAAATACATATATATATTTTGTTAACCTCCACTCATGGTTTTTATCCGCCAAATCAGAGCTCTTAGAGATGCATTCAACTGAAAAACGTTCCACATCTATCTTGATAATGCGGCAGTATATCGATTGTCCATGATGAACCCTTTCCTCGGGATTGTTAACACGTTTGTCTGACAAGTTCTTGATGTGGATGTAACCAGAGATACCGTTGTCCAATCTCAAACGAACACCAGTTGCCTGACCAGGACAACCGCCTGCATCAAAGTGGTTCCATACCTGCCAACATTTTATATCATTAAGCGAGTGAATCAGAAGTACAACCATTTCCCAATAAATCCTCGTTAGTTGACAAATGTTAGACATTGGTTTAAACTTGTCAGTTTTATTAGATCCAGTGTAATATTTATTAGGTTATTTTTTCTTATAGTTTACATAAAAAAAATCTGTCTGAAGAAGAGGTTAACAGAATATTTAATTCATGGCTAATGTAACATGAAAAAAATTTCATATGAAAAAAACTGAAAAAATAAACAAAACTATTTTATGTATTACATCAATTTATTATGTAAGATAGTCATTACTTGCCTAATGATTAGGGATATGTAAAATTCAAGTAGACAATAACACAATTTTTTATACAAATTTTACTGTTTTCACATGGATAGCATGAATTTAAGTTTTTTTTAAATACACAGTTTCTTTGTAACTTGGCAAATACCAGGTCATGCAATATAATTTTCAACGTGACGATAGCACTGTGCTAGCACTAGCTGTCTTCTATATAAATAGTATCCGTTTTTTTGCAGATATTAAAGGTATAAAACAAATCACAGGATATGAATATTTTCATGGATATTTAGGTTTTTTAAGGTTAAAATAAAAAAATCACGATTTCTAATTTTAGACATTACAATAATTAAATTTCAGTAGATAAATTCTCTGTTTTCAGCCTTAAAAAAATGTTATGTTAGATTCAACCTACAGGTTGGAAAAATTGTTTCTGTTTTATTTTTATACCCTTTTCACTACTTGATAGTAGCTTAGTCTTCTATGACGACATGTATTATTTTGTTTGGTCTAAACATAAATTGATAATCAATTATTTTGATATTGCTATAAGAAAAACTCGAAGATAATGTGTTTGACATTACTAAGTGTGAAATGTTTTGTGCATATTGTTTGAATTTTTCTCCAAATATGTTAATAAATTAATAGTTAAATACACTATATGAAAGAAAAATGTAGACAGTTTTATCCTAGTTCTGTAATGTTAATGTATCATGAGACTGCAGGTATTTCTACATGAAACAGATCAAATCTGAAAAACATAAAGAGGAATGTGTTTAATATTTCAGCAAGTACAGACAGCAAGGCATAGGTAATCACTTTGTTGAATACGGAGAAGGTTTTGTCAAATGAATTGGCAAAAGACATGTGAAGTGGCAGTTTGATTATAAAGTGCAAAAATTGAATCAAGATTTCTTGTGATGTACTACAATGTTCTGACCAGCAAATGAATAAACATTAAAGAAAATAATCCAGCCACAATGGCAATATTTTCATTTAAGAGTTAGTATAGTTAACAATTTAAGAAAAGTTTATTTTACATATAACTTAGCATGGAGACATAAATAATAAATACAGTACTCATTTTGGCACACGTCCAGAATACAACAGCCCCGCTTTGATTAATAATGGAGCCATTTATTTACTGTAGGAGAATAAGATTAAATATCACCGTTTGCTCACTATATGCTTGTAAACTAATTTTGGTGTATCAATTGTTGTGTACCCAGAAGCGTACTACTGATATCTGGACTTAGGCTTTAATATTTTTTTAAATAAATACTCATTCAAGTTGTATTTATGTAAATAATAACATCACTTTCAGCATAAATTATCATCACTTTTAGAAAAAAATAGCACCACCTTTTGCATGTGTCTACCAATGACTTGGAAAAATATGAAAACATTATCTTTACAGATTGGCTTCCTTCTTTAATAGGTGTGTTAAATTAATTATTTATTAAATGATAACCTTTTCACAAAATGAACAAATAGAAAATTGTACGTCTATACCATCGGCTATATATATAGTTCGTTACTGTCTACACATACCTCAGAAAGTTCAGGAAAATCATTCTTGAGACAAAATGGACATTGCCAGAGCCCTGTCTCATCATTACGAACAGGATTAGCTTGATCCAACTGTTCTCCTTGAGGCTTCCTGTGGGTTATTCCTACCCACAAAAATAAAATGCTCAAGCAAGTGCATTGTAAGTGAAATAAAGATAAATGTTTAGACTGATTCAAGTACATTAGGATTAATGTTTGAGTTTGACCAAATATTGAAGGCATGTTAAAGTTGATTAAAAAGTAACTTAACAATTATATTTCAACCAAATAAAAAATAATTATTTAATACTTCATTATGATAGGGCCTAGTTGTAGTATCTAGTGAATTCATTTAAGAGAAAATCTAAACTAGGGATTGGCCCTTGAATCTTTTGAATTTTGGATAATGAATATTCGAGGAATTGAGAAAATTTCTGATTTGAGACTCAAATCCTTAAAAAGTTTTATCTTCTTCAATTTTTCAAGTGAAATTAATTTTAGAGCCCTAATACTCCTTATTGTTTTATAATAAAGGAAAGTGATAAAACTAAAGAAAAAGGAAAAATGTGGGAAGAGTCCAATGCACAAAGGTCACTTCTTCCTTTCTTCTGTCTTCTATAGTAGAAGTAGTCACACACACATTTTAACACAAATATCATAATATTTCGGCATTGTTGCCTTTATCAAACACAAAGAAGAAGAAAGTACATAGTACACAAACAATGGATTACTCCATTTTGAAATTTCTACATTCTCAGCCCATCAAACCCTATCTATGGCTTCGCTACATCGACGACATTTTCATGATCTGGCTTCATTCCAAAGAATCCTTGGACGTCTTTCTAGATAATCTCAACAATTGCAGCCCCTTAAACTTCACCCACAACAAATCACATCATAGTCTTACCTTCCTTGATGTGAATCTGTTCCTTGAAAACAACCAAATTCGTACCACTGTACATATAAAACCCACCAATCATCAACAATACCTCCACTACCATAGCAGCCATCCTTCATACACAAAAAGGTCTCTACCAATCAGCCTTGCCACACGAGCCAAACGGATATGTTCAGAACCTGACGATTTAACTGAATATTGTAAACAACTCTCCACAGCTTTCCAAAGTAGAGGTTACCCCAAGCCTCTAATAGACAATCAAATCTCCAGAGCACTCTCCAGGGATGACTACGACCCTCCAAAAAAAGATGAAGACATCCCTCTCACAACCCAATACCATCCTGGTCTACAACGTATCAACACCATCCTTAAAAGTGGTTACAAATTCCTAACCAGTTCTACCCAGACACAAAACCTTCTTAGTTCACCCCCGAGAGTCACTTTCAAACGGCCACCCAATCTCCACAATATTCTAGTCCATCCCAAACTTCCTGACCCCAAGATAATCCGAGAAGAAAAACCGACTACCAAAGGTTCATACCCCTGCGGTAGCACCCGTTGCAGCATATGTGGAACCCACCTACCAGCTACATCCTTCAACAGCAAAGTAAACAAATTGGAATACAAGATCCCTGGTTATTACAATTGCAAAACCAATAACTTGATATATCAACTACAGTGCAAATCATGTGATGCAGAATATATAGGCCTCACTACAGGTTCTCTCAGACAGCGAATGAACAATCATTGTTTTGACACAAACCACAAAGATCCGGACAAGCCTGTACCCATCCATGCCGGTACCCACAACCAGGACTTTCAAACCTGCTACACCACCAAAATATTAAGAGCATTTCCCAAATAGTGCAACAGTTCGCAACTTGACAGTGGGAACTCGCCCACCAATGGATTACCAAATCAAGATTACCACCAGGCCTCAACAGAAGATAGTTTATTTCTACAATATTATTATTTTTCAAATTAACATTATTATTACTATTTAAAAAAAATCATTTTTATTATCATTATTTTCTTATCTATTATTATTTTTATCATCAGCATCATCAGTTTTCTATAAATATTAACCTTAATCAAGGAATTTATCTTTGCTCCCAAAAAACAGTAGGTACAATGTGTTTCTAACAGTTTCTTTTTAAAAATTCAAAGTGGAGTAATCCATTGTTTGTGTACTATGTACTTTCTTCTTCTTTGTGTTTGTAAAGGCAACAATGCCAAAATATTATTCTATTTGTGTTAAAATGTGTGTGTGACTACTTCTACTATAGAAGACAGAAGAAAGGAAGAAGATGTCACCTCTATGCATTGGATTCTTCCCACATTTTTCCTATTTCCCTAGGTGGGCTTTCTTCATCAAATTTACTCTTAATTAGTTTATTTTTCCTTTTTCTTTAGTTTTATCACTTTCCTTTATTATAAAATTATCTAGCCATTGGGCCACCTTATTTTTAAACAGAAATACTCCTTATTGGTGATTTAGAACCAATCATAATTATAGGATGATCTTAACAGCCAGGCTAAAGACCAGTAATTTAACTTAACTGAATGTGTGAACATTCTAATGAATGGATTTTATCATTGGGTCATCCTAACCTGAGAGCAGAAGTAAACAAACATGCCCATATCACTACGAAGAACATTCATGATTGGTGGAACACAAGTACAATATTTTAAATAGGTATGACCATGTATAACCAGTATCATATCAAAGTAGGTCACTATAGATTTTTATATTTTTTAATACTTCTAAATTTCAGCTAGAATCAGAAAACGTCATTAATAGAAGGGAAGCACTCAACACTCAAAACAACCATCACTTAACACTGCCGAGATGACCTATTTACTGATCGTTTCTGACTTGAAATTAATATATGATAAGTATTGTACCATGAGGTCCCTTAGATTTGAGTCGGGAGTTTGTTGGTATTTGACTAGTGCTTGGAAAACTTAAAGTATGATTTCTAAATAAAATGAAGGGATAGTTTTAACTATAATAATTTTCTAATGTTATTTTAAAACAAGTTTAATACAAAACAAAGGTAGGACTATTTAGTGAAAAGATACCATTGAGGTAAATTCACTAGCAAATCAGAGTATATACCTCCACGTGGCTTTGTTTACATTATATCTCAGCTTAGGGTGAATAAGTAATAAAAACAAATGTTAACATTGAGTTACTATTTGTATTTCTTATTATTCTTTATTATATATTTTAAGTTGCCTATTATGGTCATAATTTTTTCCAAGAATTGAATTCAGATTCGACCCAACTCTAATTCAAGCAGATGCTTAACATAAACGTTATTAATGTAAACTATTACATAATAAAGACAAATTTTGTTGGAAATTAATATGAAAACTTGGAGTTTCCCAAATAAATACCTTCATTGTTTTATTTCATGGACTTAGACTATACATATGAGTGATTACTTTGAAATTGAACAAGAAATACTCTACCTATAACAGTACCAAGCACCATTTTGCCAATGAAGAAGGTTTCTGGGGTTTCTTTGGTCAACATGTCAAACATTTCTTCTGGGTTGGGTGACGTGAAAGGACTTCTTAGATCCTTGTATCTGTGATTGAGTTCTGCACGAATATCATACAATGTGATACTCTTGTTCCCAAAACCCTGTCCAAAAAAGAAATGTTTAGTACTAAACACTACACAATAATGTTAAAAAAACACAAAAACAATCTAGTTAAATATACCTGTCGTTCCAACTCCTCAGCGAAAGCATCTAAGTCTAGATCTTTAAGCCTTTCTGGCGATTCCAAAATTTCTTCTAATGCTCCAGCTGGGTTTGCATCTTCATCATCGTATTCCAATGCATCCACTGCCATCTTGCGCGCCCATTCATAAGTTTCTGGATGAACACGAGAGCCATCCAGAACCTCCACATATGCTTCCGTACTAAACCAAAAGTTTGACCAATAAAATCTAAATTACACTGTTTTAAGATTTATGAAAACAATGTGGATCTGTGGTAGGGTAATGTAATTGTAAGGTAAGTAAATGGGAAGGAAGCCAACCTAAAGGATAGTTAAGTCAGGCCTTGAAAAGAAACAACATTATCTTTTTATTTCTTCACTCTTCACATGTCCATCTAGTGAACACTTTCACAGCTAGACCTTTTGCGCATGGAGTTACTCAACTGTGATTGAAGTCACCAACTGGTCAGTAAATAGTTGTTACTTATATTTCACACACGATGATACACAAAAGTGGTGGAATTTCAATACAATTTGTACTAACTAACTACAAGTAACTTTTGCAGGTATCTAGAATACTTTAAACTAATAATATAATGTATATAATTGGAAGAAAGTAAAGGAAAGGTGGATAGAAACATATTAAAAGGAGCAAACCTACCTTTACTGTAGCTTATTAAAATATAATACAATTACCTCATAAGGCGAAGAGAGTTTTGCCTTATAAATATATAATAATAATCATCTTTTCAATAAGGTAAAGGGAATGCAAAAAACTGATATAAAATTTTTAGTGTTGAACAGTATGAGAAAATAAAGCTACCTTGAATAGTATATTAAATGTTCAATAATTGTTCATCCATGATGAATGAGTTTGTGAACAAGTATCCTAGCTACTAACAGTTGAGTTTTCAGTGACTAATCATGGTCACACTGTAAACCAGTTAGTGAATAGTAGCGAGAGGACTGCCATTGAAATACAGTAGCAGTGATGCTCAAGCTAATGGTTGGTAATTTAGATTTGTGTCCCTTTTGAGTAGCTCCATGGACCAAAGGCTTTAATCATAATTAGGTGAGTTTCCACAACTATATTGATTATGTCTTGGCATAGTGTGTTAGTGTGTTATTAGGTAAAGAAAGGGTCTGATGTACCTCAAAAATTACATAATTAACAATTATGTGTTTAGTTTTTTAGTTGTGAACTGTGAGGCCTACAATTTTCTGGTGTGTGACCTTGTCCTTCTATCCTTCTTTCAATGTTTAATTTAATATTTCAGTGTGTTTGCGATTGACCTGATATTAATGTTTATGACCAAAGCGTATTCACATTGTCATTTTTTACTCTTAAGACAAGTGTATTTGTGATGCTATTCACAACCAATAAGCCTGTGTGCATCTTTGAAATTCTGAAGCTGATTGTTTGAAAAGTTAAAATAGGTTTCAAAATTTCAAATTGGTGGGATTGAAATTTCCTTTTTGCTGCTATTTTCTATTAAAAAACAACTAAATATACCATTTGAGCTCATACCCAAATTTCAAAACAAAAATTTTACTGACCTGTCCCCTAAAGAATTGGTGTCTATTTTGATGAACCCGGCACAGTTGATAAACACTTTGGGGCCCATGTGGCAGGAGGTAACAAGCTGTGTTCTGTTCTCCAATCGCTGATTGCTCTGTTTCAAGGTCTTGAGAAGAGCTTGCCCTTTACGAGGCCCCAATCCACATACAAATTGTACCAAGTTGGCAGTGTAAGGTTGTTGCACTGCTAAGTTCACGTCAACACCTACTTCATTGGTGCGATTTACAAACTCTAGATAGAGGGCTTCCAAAAGCTCCTCACGAGTTAACTGGTCCTGCATTTAATAGAAAATATGTATGCACTAAATTGCACTGGGCATCTTATAATGTTTCATTAGATAAATTTAAGAGAATTGTAGGAAATAAAACATATATATATATATATATATATATATATATATATAGAGAGAGAGAGAGTTAGAATGAGTGGTTGTCTGTTTTTTACTCTTCTGCCAAAAAATCAATTCATCAATTGTGCTTAAATTTTGGAAGGACATGACTCAAGATGTCCGGTTAAGACAAATACCAATAAAAATTAACATTTGACTATTTGTTTCAAAATGACAGCTAATGAGATATCGAGTTTGACATTAAGTGTGAAATTTTTTGTGCATGATTTATATTTGATTTTTCTCTGAATATGTTAATAAATAGTTAAATACACAATATGAAAAAAAAACATAGAAAGTTTTATCCTAATGTTTTTTTAATAAATATTAATCCGACTCATATTTATGTAAATAATGACATTGCTTTTAGCATATAATATCACTTTTCCTCTAAAAATAACCTCATCTTTTGCATGTCTATACTTAGAAGCTGTACCATAGTGAAACAATGCAAAGTAAGCTTGCCTTTTCAAGACTATGTAGTTTTATTATACTATCGAACGAAAATTGCTGCAGCTTCGACCTGTCGATTGCAATCTACCTGTTGCCGACCCCTGCACTATCACATTGTCTAGGGGTGTGCAAAGTCCACTTTTTCAATTCAAAATATACTCGAATTAAATATAAGAAATATTCTCAAAGCTAAATTAAAGTTATGATATTTGTTAGTTGTTTTATCTTTGAAAAAATATATTGTGCTTATTTATATAACTTTTTGCTTTAAAATTACCTGCAAAATATTTTAGTTCTCAATAGTTTGTAGTATTTGATTTTATTATGATAAATTAATTCAGATTTTTTCCATATGACTTGATTTGTAAAGTAAATAACAACTTAGAATGACAATGAATGACCATAGATTAAGAATTTTAACAGTCAATATTTTTATTGGCAAAGCCTCGTGATCGTTAAAGCTGGAATTTTTTTCAAAGCAAAGTGGCATAAAAAAATTCCAGAGGATTTACTATTTTTACAGGTGTGCGGTAACACTGTGTTTTATTGTATTTTACTTTTAACTGTACTTCATCTTATACAATTATATAGTATTTATAAAACAATAACCCAAAGTAAGTTCATTTCCCTGCAACCGGGTTAGTCACTTGGTGAAACATATAATGTTGACGTTAATCAGTTTTCCACCACCAAACTGTTTAAATTCTTCAACAACAAAATTCGCAACACTTAACAGCTTGGGATATGGTAATTGGCCAATCAATATATCACCAAATACAAGAAATCCCCTAATCTCAACATTAAGTGAATTATCTTTTTATCAGCGCACTTACATTTTATTTATAAACATTTGGATGTCACAATAGTAATATATACTATTTTATAACTCAAAATGGTTGCTATAAAAACATATTAGCTACTCTTTAAGAATATTCAATATACACATAAAACTTTTTAAATGGGTACATTGTTTATATGAATGGACAAACATCAATTAATCCTACCTGAAATGTATGGTACCTCAGGCATAGAATTTCCTCATCAGATGTGCAAAGTTGAGAAAATTCAACAAGTGGATCTTGTAACCTTCTGCACAAGGAAACTGCTTGCCTCAGTAAATGTGGGAACTCACGAAATTCATTCTGTAAATAAAGATGTAACAAAGTAAAAAAAATAAAAAAGTTAAAAATTGTTATTGTATAAAGATGATAAAAATTTAAAAAAAAGGATAATTAGATGAGGTAAATTAAATATGAATAGCTTGAAATTTAGGGCTCAAGAAATGACTGATGAATCTCGGTTGCAAAAATGTTAAGCCAAATATGAAGTGGAGTTAGTTTTAATTCTCGTTTAGTGAAGAATAGCAAAATATTTTTCAAATCTAATTTTTTTGTTTTTATAGTATTTTATATACAGTATACTAGAGGCATGGATGAGATGTTATAAACATGTAATGAGGATGAAAAGGCATAAAATCTAAATAGTGATGGAAATGAGGCGAATCTCCACTTTACCATCAAATTTTGAATCCAAATCTAGGAAAAATGTATAAACATAAGTGGATATATAATAGAATAATAAAAAATACAAATAATAGCTTAATGTTAAAATTCTTTCATTACAGCATTCATTTATTCATTCAGTTAAGTGATAAATTAATGGTCTGGGGTCTGGTTGATAAGTAAATTAATATAGGGGTTGTAGCGCTATCAGCAGGGCTTTATGTATACACGCATCAGTAAAAACAGTACCAACCTTGCGTGTTCTGAATAAAAATATATTTATCCTTTAGATAGCTATCTGGCAGATAAATTCACTTCATAAGACGCGTAAAACATTATAGTGTCTGATAACTGTAACCTCCCAATAGCAATATTCATCTGGTAGTCATAAGATCGGCCCTTATAGTATTTTCTAGGGATAAGACCCTCGAGTCCTTATGAATGTTCAAGGATTAAGAAAATTTTAAATTTGAGACTCAAATCCTTTTATATATATACACACACATACATACACACGAGTGGTGAGAACACTCAACATTTGTTGAATAATGGCGCTAAACGAGTGTGAGGAAAAAGATGGTGTCATATGGGCGGAGAAGCTAAGATGTCTTGCAAGTACTAATTTCGGTGTTTGGCAAAATGTGGACAATAGTTGGGAAACACGTTCACAAGATTTCATTTAATGTACTCACATTTTGATAATTTGTTCTTATATAAATATAACTACAAATACCCAAACAAACAAATAGCTTGTCAGTTTATATAAAAGTGAATTAAATGTTCTAACTTTATATAGTTAGAGCCTAGGCCTGTGCTTACTAAATACGTGAACCAACATTTTAACTTCCAGATAAAAGTTATCAGCTACTTAAACCTCCCGATAAAAATGTGATGGATAAATACATTTTATATGGCAGTCATAAGACACATTTTTAACTTATCCACCAGATTAATATTTATTCAGGAGATCAGCCCTAAGAGAAACAAAGGAAAAATAATGGCCAATTCTATACTATCCACTGCCTTTCTAGTAAAATTTGCTCACCTCATACTTGAAAAGGACAAATTGGCGCTTCCTGAGCTGATAATACCTTCAAATCCAAGGGACGGCAAAGGGAACACGTATGGCCCCCTCCTACACTAACCTTTTCATGGGAAAACTATAGTCCAACTTTTTAGCAAACCAAACCCTTGCAACTGCTCTCCTGGATGAGATTTACTGATGATATCCTGAATTGGACACATTCTTAAACTAATTTATTATCTTTTCTGAACAGGTTATATCAACCTTGGTACCTTAAAATTCACTTTGAACATTTCTAAACACCATGCCATATTGTTAGAGGAGGAAATTAACCTTCATGAGGGAACCATAAAAACCACAATTCACAACAAAAACACCAACTATCTCCATTTCAAAAGCGACCATCCTTCTTATATAAAAGGCTGTATACCCTATAGCATAGCTACCAGAGCCAAATGTATGTTATGAGGAGTAATACCTAAACAAGCAATGTCAATAACTCTTCAAGGCTTTTACATCTCGATGATACCCTAAACATATAGTCAAGGGTCAAATAAACAGAGCCCCAGGCAATCAAGAATTTATCAAGAAACAACCTTCCAATAACATACCACTCACCACCCAGTATTAGGAAGGACTTGATCACCTCAGATTTATCCTGAGCACAGGCTACAATATCCTAACCTCATCAGCTATCACACAAAATCTTCTCAAGTGCTCCAAGAATCACATTCGAACGTCCCCCTTATCTCTGCAACATTCTGGTTCACTTTATAAAATTGCCTGACCCAGCTACAAACAACAACACACATCAGGCCAAAGGTTCCTACTCTTGCAGATACTGCATAATTCATGAGCCTTCCATCTCATTCAACAGCAGACACACAAAAATGTAATACACCATGAAAGGCCCATATGAATGCTCTAAAAATTTTTTTATATATCAGCTACAAATGCAACTAATGCATTGCCGAATATATTGGCCCGAAGAATTAAATCCTAAACTTTTTTTGGAATCAAGAAACAGCTAACAGACAAATGTTGGAAACAGTTGATGATGATGATGAAACAGGGAGAAGATAACAGCAAATGTGCAAATGAGAGGAGAAGAATAGAAGGAAATAAAGGAGAAAGAATGGTGATAAGACAAAGGAAGAGCATTTTACTAAAATGACCTAGTCAAAGGCTTGATGATGGTGTATAAAAGTAATTCAATGATAAGTGTTTACAATGTTTTAAACACATATAATTGAATTAAAAGTAAGAGGGGACACTCATACATACAGAATTATAATAAATGTATTTTTCCTATAACCTAATAAACTCTATAATCATTAATTTCATATTGAAACTAATTTTATTATTATAATTTCCATATTACGAGTTGAAAAAAAGGTTCACTCACATGCCAAATAAAAAGCTTATCAAAATAATGTGTTATAAGCTCTTTTTTTACATTTTTTAAATCAATAAGAGATAATTTCTATTTGAAGTTTTTAAAATTAAATAAGGTTATTATTTGGAGTAGGGCACTAGGTTGAATCATGGTTTAGATTAGGAGGGATAGCCAGCACAATTACCTTGGTGATACTGGAGTAGAAATTGTTTAGATACAACACTGAAAAACGTGTTTGTGTGTTTTTCAGTGTTCTATCTAAACAATTTCTACTCCTGTATCACCAAGTTAAGTGTGTTGGTTAACACACTTAATTTAAATTAGATAAAAAAATGTATATTAACAAATATTTTATTTCATCCTATTTTTTGAGTGCTGTTTGAAAAAACTATGGCAAGACCACTCTGTTGAAACATTTTAACACCACACTAAACACATTAATACATAGATGCTTGGTTGTTTATACAAACATATGTGATACATACCTCTCCTTTGATAGAGTTTGCAAATACTTTGGCTAACTCGTTATCACAGATTTCCACAGAAATAGAAGGAAATTGATCATCCTCTACAAGCTGCGCTACAATATCCTTTAGATCAGCAGCTATCATAAGGGCATCTCTGGCTTCACCCCCCACACATATAACATGGGGCTTCTTCTGACTGATAAACATTCGCAGTGCTAACAAGTCTGCCTCCTGGTCATTCAAAACAAACACAAGGAATAGATTAAATAGTTACTACCAGTTAAAATAAAATTGTGAACAAAAGAAAAGTCAAAATAATTACCAGTGTGTATTTTTAAAGGGGTGTCAAGAGTCAACCTTTTTAAATTCAAAGCAAACTTAAATTGAATATATGAAATATTCTCAAAGCCGAAGTGAAGCTTTAATATTTTTTGTTAGGTGTTTTAGTAAAATGAATTGTCTAGTGGCCTGGAAATGTATAATAAGACAGTGGACAATGTTCAATAATGTAAAGTAAGTGAGAGTGAAGGAAGCCAACTAACCTTCTGTAGCTTTTCCTCCTCCCTAAAAGAATTTTTCCTTTTGAGTACGTGTGGTAAACGAAGGTGATCTGTAACATCCCCATCAGGACCTACTATGCAGGCAAAGGCTGCCTGTGAATAGTCAGGAACAAAGGCAAGACCCATGACGCGCAAGCCCTTACTAGTGTCCCACTCTTCATCGTCTTCTTCTGTGAACTCTACAGTATACGGAGCCACCTGATGAGGAAAACCTTTGTTTAGAAATAATTAATATGAATTCCGTTATCCAATGATTAAATGAATATACAAAAACTAATAAAATCATAAGGAGATGATATTACTAGTACCATAGTTTTGTGATTTGCAAAAGTTAAGTCATGAGGTTCAAACTTGATGATTAAAAATACTTCCTATGGCTAGAAATAATTTGTTTGCAACAAGATTTCAGGAAAAAACTGTTAAGAGTTTATACACACAATTCTGTGTAAAAATGTGAAATAGTTGTGTGTCTGTCTAATGAGCTGAGAACACTGGCTTACAGATCTCAACCTTCCGAAAGTTTTGCTGTGCTCCTTGAGCCAGGTTGAGTCCATCAACACTGGGGTTCACTAGTGCCAATGCTCAGTGATAAAAACACTTACAAAAATTTGCAGTTGTTAAACGACTCACTTTTAACATAAAAGTCATAAAGGGACCAGTGTAATCATAATGTACAGTTTGTTACGCTTTGTGAGGTATGATTGTGTAAAGAGGGGGTTGTGTCAATACCTGAACCTAGCTTTGAGGAAGCCGGCCAATTAAATCATGAAGGATATTTATCTACTATTCTCTAGTGAAACCAAGTTTAAAATAAGCATTTTTAATGCACCTTAATGGCAACTAGCAATACCTGTGTTTAAGGACTCGAGATCTCCCAAGGTGCAGTCATTTTAACCTGAAGGCTGTGGGTCTGGTGTATCCTTGTCCGTGTCCTGGGTCAATTCCAAAAAATTTATCACTGGTGAAATTAGGTTTTCGGCTTTTATAGTGATAAATTAACAGTCAGGGAGTTGGGTGGTGTGTCTGTTTTAGTTTTAAGTTAGTGTTAGTCAGTTCAGAGAGTTCATTTTAAAGACCTCATATAAAAACAAATGTAAATAAGTTATTTTAACTAATGATGGGTCGAATCCACTATTTCTCGAATCCGAATCTACATTTTATTTTCGAATCTCGAATCCGAATCCTAGCAAATCGTTATAAATTTTAATGATTTACAAATAGACCTACATTACACAATATAGGCCTAAACTTTAAATTAAGATTTATTTTAATCATGCTTTCAATTTCAATCTACCCCAATCACCCCTTACAAAATAAAGTTTAAAATCCAGCCAAATTAAACAATCTAGACTCAAATTATTGTTTAAAAATCAAATCAATCAAAATTTGAGTGTCTTTTAGTTATTTTTAAAAGTGTTGTTAGAATGGGTTAAGGTTATAAAAAACGTGAAATAAACAGATTAGGCCTAGTTATCCTTTGATCAACTTTAATCATCCCTAAAGGATATTTTATTGTATTAAGATAGCAAAAATAAAAATACAAACCGATATTTTTAATAAAGACTAAAACAACATGCTTAACAATTAAACATACATTGGAAATTGTTAACTCAATCATGTCTTAAGTATGTTTTATTATTATTTTCTTTTATATCCATTATCTATTTTCATGTAGAAAACAAATATGTTCGATATTTGCGATATATCAATTTCTGAGAATACATTCTATTTACAACACGAACATATATTCGATTACAATATGTTCATTCCCATTTTATAAGGCAGGACTACGTTTGAATATTTCTACAATTACTTCAATAGCATATTTAAAAAATAATAAACTCTAAGTTAAAATCAATTTAAAAACAAATAATGGATTAGCAAGTCATTATTTAATTCTTAAAAGTCGAGATCGCTTACTAAGTGATCAGATTACCTAAATCGATTCCAAACAAACAATCGATATACGATGCATAGGCCGGTAGAGATAAATAAACAATTTTATCGCTGTCTGACTGTTGACAGTGTTTATTTTTCATGAAATGCAACAAAATATCTAACTTAAGGATCGTATGCCATAAATTAGGGTTCTTTGCATAGGTCTAGATAACTAAAACCAGTTGTATAGTAAGAATTAACAGTATCTTTATTTTAATCATCACTCGGGCGAGTAAACATAATATAAGTCATGGCGGTCGACTTTGTATCGTGTGTAATGGCCGCTGACTTTGTATCATGCGTAATGTGTTCTTATTTCTGTTAAAATTAAAGCTGTAATTTGTTTTATTTAAAGTTTATTTGTAGTTCTAGTTTTAATTTTCAGTTTTTGAAGAGTTTTAATGTGTTCATTAAAATATTTACAAGATTGTTCGTGAGGTGAAAGTTTTAGAAGTGAGCATGCGCTGAAATGGTCGAGTCCAAGTTTCCCATCAGGTTGGGAGGGTAGGGTACTAGCCACGTAAGATTTTCCACACCTACCGATTATTTTTATTTTTTAAAGAATAATTTATTCGTGTTTATCTCTATTCTCCGATTAAGTTGTGCTTTTAAAGTAGGCCTAACAAAGTAATTTTTGAATTCAAAATATTATGCTTTGTTTATGAGGTGAAAGATTCGATCATCAAATCCTGTAAAACACCGAATCCTCGAATCTCGAATACTTGTCAGGATTCGGTGGATTCGAGGATTCGAGTGGCCCATCTCTAATTTTAACAAATAATAGAGATGTGCAAAGTCCACTTTTTCAATTCGAAGTGGGCTCGAATCCAATATATGAAATATTCTTGAAGGCAAATCGAAGTTTGAATATTTTCTTTAAGTTATTTTATGCTTGAAAAAATATTATATTGTAGCTATGCATATAGCTTAAAGCACTAAGATTATTTGAAAAATATTTTATTGCACCAGTGTTTGTAATAGTTCGTGTTAATTTGACAAATCAAGCTACTATCACAACTTACAATTAAATTACTTCAGTTTTTTTTCATATGAATATTAATCTACAATGTCTAAAACAGCTCAGAATGGCTGTAATTGAATATAAATTGAATATTTTAGCTGTCAATAATTTTATGGTTGAATCTTCAAAGCTGGAATTAAATTTGGAGCGAAGTCGAATTTGATGTTAATTTCAAAGCCAAGTCGAAGTTTCGCACACCCCTAGCAAATACTCAATATCAGGGAAAGGGAAGCACAAAAATGTAATCTTAAAATTTCTATAATGTATTTTCTAAACTTAAACCTATCTTGGAAGACATTCCAACCTTGAGCCAATTGTAGAGCTTCCTGCAACACATCTTGAGAACGGACTCCCGAGCTTCAGTAAGTAAATTGGTTTTTAGCTCCTTTCTGAGGTCGGGGAGCAAAAAACGAGTCAAAGCGAGTTCTACAATTTCTCCTCGTAGGTTGTTCCATTCCTGGACATTCTTACTAAACTCATCCTGAAATAAATTAAATTGACAATAATAGTAACCAAACAGAAATAGGCAGGGTTAAGAATGAATTGTAGTTTTTCCATCAGTGTTTACTTATTGTTATATTTTTCTGTGCTCTTCATTTCCCTAAAACTAAGTGAGTTAATCACAACACATCATTGTTATTCTTAATAAGGGACAGTAATCTAAAAATCTGGAGTGTGAGATTACTTGAACATTTTAATTCAAGTCAAATTTTACTAGTTGTTCAAACTCTATTCAAAAACATTTTTCAAATCTCAAAAATTTTGAATATTTAAATTTTCAATTATATCTCAAAAATGTAGAACTCATTAGTTAATTTTTTCCAATTTTAAGATAGTATTTAACAAGAAATAGTTATAATATAAATATTGATATATATTACTCAAACTTTGTGATATAGATTTTGATCTATTATACTCAAGCTAATAAAATTTATTCTTTCATCCAAACTTGATTTGAAATTCTACTTAAGTGAAAAATGCCTTTTTGCACACCCGTAAAAAAAAGTATATTGTATTGACATTTATGGAAAACCAATTAATAAAGTATACACAAACAAGCATTAATAGAAACGATTCATTTAATTAAAGGAGAAGGGAAGAGCAAGGCCTACATAGTTACCAGAAAACTGTAGGCCTCACCTTAACAACTAAAACACAACACATAATTATATAATTTTTAGAGTACATCAGTCTCTTCTATATTATCTTCCACCATTTTGTTCCTATTCTCATGTTCTGTACATTTTCCTTGTTTATCATTTTTTTTTGCCAATCTTTTTTATTTTAAACTAAAGAAGGAGACTGATGTACCCTGAAAATTACTTAGTGGTGGGTTTTGTTGAGTTTTAATTTTGAATTTAGAGACCTACAATTTTCTGGTAAAATCTCTGACACCTTAGCTCAATTGGTAATGTGTCTGTCTACTGAGCTAAGGGTCCAGGGTTCGATTCCTGGCATGGCTGAACTGTATCACTGGTGAATTGTGGGTTTACCCTCTCACAGTGATGAATTAATGCCCAGGAACTGAATGTTGTGCCTGTCCTAGTTAAATTACAGGGTATTTGAAGCTATGGCAGGCCTATCAAGCCGGTAGGTGAAAATATATGACTTGAATAAGAAAATGACTCAAGTCACAGGCTGAAAACAATAATGGATGCAAAAACAAACAAACAAAAAAATCTGGAAAGTGTGTAGGTCTTGCCCTTCTATCCTCCTTTCCATGCTTAATTTAATACAGTCGTTTGTCACAATTTTTCAATCAATTGATATATGTAGTTTGTTTTATAGTAAGGTATTTAATCTAAAATTATTCAATGTGATTTCTTAGATACATGATGGAGACACAATAAAAAGTTACCATCAGGTTATGGAATAAATATGATTGGTCTATATTTAGTTAATTACATATTATATTTTGTCTAGTGCACTTTATTTTATACATATCATTCAAAAGTTTGAGTACAGACTATACCACTTACAAAAAAGATACTATTTTTATTTTAGCGGCTTGCTACCTGTTTGGGCTTTACGATTTTGTACTAGTTACACTTGTGGTTTTACGGATTAAAGGGGTTATATTTATAGGAAGCGTACTCGCATTTGCATGGAGTGAGAGTGGAAAACCATTGTGGAAAAAAAACCTCAGTACACCCAAATGTGTTTCAAACCTCAATCTCCTTGTCCTCGGAAGTCTTGTCTACTGCGAGAGTTGCACGTTAGACCATGTGGCCACTGAAGCGGGTTTATTTTAATGAAAATGGTGACATTTTGACTAAGAAAAATATTAGTATTAGTTCAGACACTAGGTAAAGGTTATTTTACTGATATGCCATAGAAATGAAACATACCCTGTAATAAAGATTCTTGACTTCATCTGCATAAGATTGTGATGTCATCAGACCTTCAATCATCTCACTGATTGTAATTGTAAGTAGTTTATCTTCCTCGGCCATGACCAGTTTCAAGAACTGGTCACCAACAAAGTCGCGAACTGGTTTGTTCTTCAAGTACTTCATACTAAAAAAACAACATAAATTAAATGATATTTAATAGTGTTAATATGAGTTTGGCAACTGATCAAGAAGGTCCTGAGTGGCAAAGTAGGCTGGCCCTAGGAAAACAAACCTATTCAAAAATTACAAAACTTCGCAATAAAAAAAAAGTTTAAAGTTTAAACACACATTTATGTTGTTTTTTAAAATTTCCTGCTGTTATTTCTATCTCAAACTAATGTTAGTGTAAAAAAAAGTTAAATAATTACATTTTATATATTGTGATAACTTATCATACTAAGACTAAATATATTAATTATGTTTGGAATATAACATTTTGTAAATTATATTTCATAGGTACCTAAATTTACATGCTCGTGCAACGTATAAGATTTATATCCACTACTTTTTTTTTAAATATTCAATCTTCAATAAGGCTCCAAGAATATCACTATTCAATTCGACTTTGCTTCGAAATGAAAAAGTGAATTTCGCAAACTTTTAGTTTAAATTTTATAATTTTTATTATTATTTAGGACCAATATTCGCAATTATGGTTGAAAAATGTATTCAAATATAAATAAATAATGCCGAAGTAGCTTTCCAAGAAAGTCATCTGTATTTGAGCATTTAACTGGAGTAAACTTGTTATTACTGATTAATATAACCTTTTCTGAACGACTCAGAATAAAGGATTTATTTTTCCATCCTGCTTTCATTTTTAATTAAATCAATTCAACTAGATCCAATCACTAGACAGCTAAACACAAACAAATATTTCCTCCTATTTGAAATTACTTATAAACACACTTCTCACCTGTAACATGGATGGTTCTCATCAATCTCCTTAATACCCTTCTTTGTGGGAATAACATCTACTTTTGCCCGCTCAAAGAAAGTTTCCCGCACACATTTCCTTACTAAAGGGTCTCTCGACAACTGCATTGCGACCATAAACTTCACAGCTCTAAGCACATCTTCCTCATTTGTAAATTTACTGAAAAATAAGAAAGAATAGATATTATTACCATAGGTTGATGAAGATGATTGAGAAATAGCTATAGAAATATAATCCAGGCATTAGGCTTAGTGATTCTGACATTTCGTCAATGATACATTTTTTGGCCATATCGAGAATCAAACTCTGGACCCTTAA
This sequence comes from Timema poppense, assembly GCA_902141375.1. Classification (NCBI taxonomy): domain Eukaryota; kingdom Metazoa; phylum Arthropoda; class Insecta; order Phasmatodea; family Timematidae; genus Timema; species Timema poppense. The sequence continues at coordinate 506,184 of CABFOV010000003.1, read as the reverse complement.
CTTAGTAGATAGACACACTACCGACTGAGCTAATGTGTCAGATTTATTATAATACACCAATCTTAATCATAATTTAAAAAAGTTAGTAAAACAATAGGTTATATTAACATTTTGGTGTTTATGCTTCTCATCTAAAAAACATTTATATCAACAATTTAAATATCATGGCCCAGACAAGCAGATAGATGTGTTATATACCTGTATTCATTAAAAATAGCCAACATAGTTTGCTTGCAAATTTCACTTTGTTAAATTAAACGGCCTTAAGAGTAGGACCAACTTGAAACTGTTGCTACTCCACGGACGATGTAGTTGTAATTTTCTTGTCGAGTTCATTTTAATTCATTGTTATAGTAAACGGATGTGAGATAATTTAAAGTTTTAAGTTTGTATGTAAATGTTTGTTTGCATATATCAGTATCTTGTATGTCTATCTTTCTAGATTGGGTCATTTTTCTATTTCTTTAGTAAAAGCAAAAATATTGTTTTTTATGCCTGGTGTATCGGTGCATCCCCTTGCATCCTAGTGGTTGTGACAAGGGAAACACTATACTGGCCAGCAAGGCAGTCTCCATAGTAGGGATACTGGTTTGTAAGAACAGTGCAAGCGTGCCCAGGGTAAGGATGAGCAACGGTTGTACTCGTGAAATACTGGCTAAAATGTGCAAACACTGATCGGTCCAGCATCCTTACTATAAGCAGCGAATACTGTCATGGGTTCCGATACGATCAAGGCTAGGAACCAGGTCTGATCTAAATTAATTATTAAGATAAACTGTACAATATTAACCTCAGATGGCCAAAAATATGGGCAGCTGAGGTTAAAACTCAAGGGCACATTTGTTGAAAAAGAACCTTTTTAATTGATTTGCCACCTTTCAAATAGCTTGTAGAGAGAATTTAACCATAAATTATGAAAGAACATGTTAAATTCACTTGCATAGTTTAATTGGAGAACAGAAATTAGTTTGCAAAATGAGTACAATAAAGCGTGAGCAAGTCAAGTTATGGCACAAGGTCAATACTGTTATTATGTTAAGATTTACGTTTCGATAGCAATACAGCACTATTATAATGATAGTATTCTCGGATTAAATATAAATATTAAAGTTAAATAAATGTCATTTTAATTTTTAAATGCTTAAGATACATACCTTTTTATATTATTTAAATATTTCAACCATAACAAATAACAAAAAAAAACCTTGTTTGAATATCCCAGTTTGATCTTAGCAACAACTTAACATTAAAACCTACTTGCTAATGTATTCCTTGGCAACATCGAGTGGATCTGAAGCTTCCTGATCTACTTCGTGGCGCTGATAGTTGTCACGCAAGTTCTCACCAAATTGTTCAGGTGTCAAACCAAACCGTTTTGCCAGACCATCTGAAAATATATATATAGAAAATAAATTATATATATGTTATTCCTTTTACATCTTGCTATTTAAGTGTCCTACCATTCTTTACTATTTTTCTTTTCCCACTTTTTTTTTCGTTGTTGGCACATGATTCGTCTGAGATGTTATGAAATTGTTTGAAAATATAAATGTATTGAATTCAAGATTGATAATAGGGAGTTTACTGAGAAGATTGCTCAACTATGAATGAAAACTCTTCAGCTCACAGATCCTTTGTTATCATCCTAAGATTCAATTACCCCAGATTTTTACCCAAGTCTCAAGTAAGCCAAATAGTAAAACATTGAAAGTATTTATTTTTACTTGCCAAGTTTTGTATTTTTCAGTCTCACACCCCTAATATTATGAGATAAAATCCCACCAAAGGCGTAGTAAGAGAAAATATCATAGTTGCCATACTCACCAAGGTTTGCCTTCTTACACATGGAGTATGGCCCACTCCTGGCTGCATGTTTCAGGGTCTCTGGTTCTGGGGGTTCATCTATAGCTTCAGGCTCCTCTTCTTCAGGATCTGGTGGGGGCTCTTCCCCTTCTACTCCCTCGACAACTGCATTGCGGCGCTTGTTACGTTTAGCTTCGCGAGCAGCCTCACGCTGCTTTGCACGCCATGCTTCCTGCATAATTGGGATATCTTGAGCGTAGTACAACAAGAAGTGTGTGTGCACATCTTTCAGCTCTTCCGAAGTTTGCACCATACGCAACCTAGCATTCACAGCATAGAATTAGTTTCAACTTCAACTCCTTAATGAGGTATAATTAACATTAAATACAGAAATAACTAGAAATTTCAAGATTCTCATTTTTCTCAAATCTCAATTCTGATTATCGATTTAGACTAAAATTATTAAGTTAACCTCAATTCCTGATTCAATAACACTTAGAATTTCCATCTATATTTACATTATCGTGTAATATATTTACAAATAAAAAATTTAAAAATTTAAATAGTAAAAAACTTCAACAAAAACAACAGATAATGTTAAGTACATTTACAATTTGCTTGTACTGAAGTTAAAAGGCAAAACACTAAAAGGTTACAATGAAAAAGTATCCAATTCTGAATGTTGCCATTTTGTTTAAATATACCATAACTTTTACTCTCTGGGATTTTAGAGTGTGAACCGAGGCATATAACTCCTTAATTTATCATTTAGCTGGGCTGAGTGAACCCCCACTGTTACTTTACTATTCAAATTCACATCACAGTGATTTATGTTCCTGCACAAGTTTAGACAGGCCCTGCTCGTCATTGTATCTATGTATTGTGGTATACTATGACAAGCACTCATCAAAATACATCAAAGGTTTAAGATCAATTTTGCATTTTTTTGATTTCAGTAATAATTAAGAGCACTAATGTATTAAGCAACAAGTGTAACATCCTTAAAAACAACCCAAATCAAAGTGCAATGAAAATTACACTGATATTTTTAATACATAGTAAAAATTTAGGATAAACAACTGTCAACAAATTATTATTTTTTAAATATGAGAACCCAAAAAATATGGTTTTACTTACTTTGATATCAGTTTTAATAAAAATTGAGTTTTTCTTAAAAAGTAAAGTTGGACCAATGTCACCAATGATTGGCCGTTGATTGTTTACACCCATTTTTTCACAGCAATTTTTTAGCATGAAAATAAGGATTAGTGAGTATATAATTATTTATATTTATGTCTAACAGTCTTGTCAATTGTATTATTGCTAGGAGGTGTAAGGGAGAGGGGAATTGTTGATACTTTGTGCGCTAGTTTAGTGCAAGGACAAGCAGACAGGCACACAACTCCTTGTATACCTCTCAAGTAAATAATAAGCAGTTACTTAATTTATCCTTTGACAAGTCGGGTAGTAATAGATATTAAGTTGGGAGTAAAAAAAAAGGAGGAAAACCAAACATTATATTAAGCTGTATAAAACAGTCAATTCCTAAAAATGTGATTTTCAAAAAAATATTTGTGTTATACAGACTATCTTCTCAATCAGATAAAGTAAAAATTATTTTAATTTTGATTATGGTTCATAGTCAAAATCTTGTTCACGTAACACTATGTTCAAGAAATGTGCGGCCTTAGTGTACGTTATTTAACTAATATATTTACTTAACTTTCTTTTAACTTGGTTAAATTTTTTTGATATTCTTAATGCTTCAAACCTACCCACATACAAAATTATTATTTTTTCTATACATTATTTTCATGTAGGCTATAAAGATATTAGGATTTTATTGTGTTTTTTGTGCCGTAATTGGGCATTAATTATGGTGATACAGGATTTTATTTGAGATTGAGCACTATTTATAAAATGATATCTGGGTTTTGTGATGATGACGACGTGTACATGCCTTACTGCACACTTGTACATGGTGATGTTAGCTGATTATATATGATACTTATAATTATGAAATGAGCAAAACTTTTGATGTTGCACACAATTTATTTAAATGATTACACCTCGGTACTGAAGATGTGATATAAAATAATACAGTTTTTGTTAAATTAAGGATTGTTTTTATGTGATATTACACGTTTCGCATTCTGAGTACTGTGTGCTGTGTAGATGTTAGTACTTCACTGTCTTAACGAGTCGTGAAATGAATCAAACTCTTGGTTATTATGCAATGTTATTCTTGAAGTGTGTACGGCTATAATTGAAGGACTACAGGTGTTTTTTACATAAAATAAACATTATTAAAAATGTGTAGCCATAATTTTTGACCCTTTGCCTATGGATTTAATTTCAAGAAGAGAGGGTGAAATTAAAAAGTTTGGCTTTAACGTTTAGCTTGCTTATTTAATTTTTTGTTTGTTTTCAGACACCATCAACAGAAGAAGAATGGTTGAGAATTGCACGTAGATTTAAAGAACAGTGGAATTTTCCTAGCACTATTGGTGCCATCAATGGAAAACACTGTGTTATACAAGCACCAATCAAAAATGGAAGCGACTTCATCAACTACAAATCTACTTTCAGTATTGTTTTGATGGCTGTTGTAGATGCTGATTATAATTTCATTTATTTTGAGGTCTGTTGCCAGGGTCAAATATTCAATGGGGGAGTGTTCAGAAATAGTGTTCGACCAGAAACTTCAAAATGATGAGTTAAAAATCCCCTATGATAGCTATCTTACCAGAACACAACAAAAAGTACCATACATATTTGTTGCAAATGATGCGTTTCTGTTACAAAGACATATAATGAAACCATATCCTGGTACTCATGCTAAGAGCTCAGACAAAAGAATCTATTATTATCGCTTATCAAGAGCACATCACTTAGTTGAGAGCGCCTTTGGTATTCTTTCGTCTGGTTTCTGTATATTGAGGAAACCCATGTTTCTGCAACCAGAGAAAGCTTCAATTGTTGTGATGACATGCATTTACTTGCACAATTTCCTAGTGAAAAGAAAGGCATCTCGCAGCCAATACGCTCCAATTGGAACATTTGATAGAGAGGAAAACAATAATAATATTCTCGGCGACTGTAGAAATGATAGACTTGTCGTCGTTGTTGCCTCTTCGTACCATATGATGCAGACACTGAATATTGTGAAACTATAAGAAACAGTTATTTACGATATTTTTGCAATACAGATTGTTTAACATGACAAAATACTGTAGCATAGGTGTGCTAAAATAAAGTACAACTGTGAAAATCAAATAGTATTTTATTTAGAAGAAAAAAATATTCTTACTTGGCTGTCTCTCTTGCTTTTATCTTTATGTAAATTAATAATAGTAATAATAGTAATAACAGGGTGGGTACAAAACATATTTTACAAAATTCCGTGACTTTTCCAGGTTTTAATGGTGGATGTTGACTTGTTTTATTTATTATTGATCACATATTTAAAAAAAGTTTGTATCTACTAAACATAAACAGTTTTATCAGTTATTTAAAAAATTAAAATGTTATTTTATTTAGGTATTATTAACTTTTGCTATTCTTTCTCTTGTGTCTACAATGTCTAATATATTTTTACTTCATCAAAACTAATTTAAACCATAACTTTTGCTTTAGTGTTTGTTGAGAAATTAATGGGAGTTTAGACATATTTTTTAATTCCCTGACTTTTCCCTGTTTTCCCTGTCATCCAAAAATTCCCTGACTTTTCCATGTTTTCCTTGTTTTGCCTGCCTGTAGGCACCATGAATAATAATAATAATATTATTATTATAATATATTATAATAATAGTTACTATTATTTCAAATTAGACCAAATATCTGATATATGTCATTTTAACTGTTTATTTGAATAGACTTTGCATTCTGTTTAATTCTAGTCAACTGATATTACTAAATGTTCACTTTTATTTCACATTGACCAATTCTTAGAATTTATTCAATCACTTATTTTTACTATTATTTAATATGATCTAATAAATAAACTTACTTTTTTTAATTATTGTAGTCAGTATTTTATCTACTACCAGTCATAATATTTGCTATATTTTCCAATATAATTGTGTCCAAATTACTTTAGTTTTGTCGATAAAATTAAAAGTACTTCTCTACAAATGTGCCTTGGCTTACAAGCTAATTTTGTAATAAATAAAATGAAAGAATATTAATAAAATGATAGAGTACAAATAAAAGTAAAAACACTAACACATATTTACACACACTTCGATATTTAAATGCCACTATAGCATCTTCCTCATGAAGTAGTAGTAATTAGACTTTACAAGTCAATTTGTACTCTCTTCCGAGAAAGTACTTATAAAGAGTCTTAAAGTGTTTTTGTCTGCTGTACATTGAGAATCCATGCGTGTTTCCAGATTTGGAAGTTATCTTCTGTTATGAGATTTGTCTGCATGCGTGGTTGAGCCTGTGAAGACGATTGTGCTTAAGGAGATGATCCTGACGGCGACAGCTGGGAATATGAGGATGGTGATGGTAGGAAGTATGATGTAAATGGTGATTTTATAGAGCGAGGATCGTCATATTTCCCCTTATCAGCTTCATATAATATATTTGGTATCAAATGTTCAATGGTACTTTTTGTGTAGGCACTGTACTTTCTATGTTTCATAGCTACGTATTCTCCAAACACCAAGCTGTCGTCTCTCCAATTGGAAATAGTTTCTTTAGAACACTTAAAGGCATCTTCAACTCTGGAATCTTCTTAGTTTTTTTTTTTGTTCTGGTGAGAGGATGAAGCAGAAATTGTCTTTGTTTCTAGTTTGCTGTCATCACAGTTGGTTGTATTCTGTGTTTTGAATCCTTCCTCTGCTGTTTGTGTAGGTTTAGGATCAACCTGAAAATAATATGATAGAACCCCTTTTAAAAATGAGCATGTATATAATATAATTGTTACAACTTAAATTTCAAAATTCAATAAACACACAATCATAATGACGAACTTTCACATTTATAAATTAATAATCATTTTGAAAATAGGTCCGGTAGAACTCAAGTTTTTTGCAAACATGCAAACATACAAACATAGATCCAGACAAACTATTTAATATAATAGTATAAACAACCCCCAAGCCCGTGAAAGAGGGGAGGGGTGCAGGTGGTTTGGAGGGCTTTGGGAACACTATGTTAAGAGGGTTTCTAGGGGCGCTAGTTTTGAGAAGAAAAATATGAAATGGACAATTTAATATACTTTTTCACTTTGAGGACGGGATACATAATACTGTATTTTTCTTAAACCATCTTGGAAAGTGGAATTTGTTGTATGGACGTAGGTGGTCCAGCCAATAGCCATGTCCTTTGTATTATATGGGGGAGAAGGAAGCCATGTTGGCATCGGCACGAAGTCCTATCAAGTTGGAACTAAAGCACCGATATCTAGTATCCATAATGATGGATGGTGAAGGGGGGTGTTTAGAATCACAAGACCAGCAAAGATTAGCGAGGGTGGTTTTTCCTAAAGAAAATTTACCCTCACTCCACGTTTGTGGATGCACCTCTTTTCAACTTTCCTAATCTCTAACACATTAGTGTAATTAATACATAAGCATATAGCCCAAACAGGTGGTAAGACACGGTGCTAAAAAAAATGTTGGATAAGTGGCGGGGAGACATAAGGGGTGCAATGATTTAAGTCGGGCAGGGTCAGGGGGGCAACCAAACCAAGCTCCATCACTGGGCAATAATAGTATGTATTGCCTAGCTAGTAAAAACCAAACATTTAAAAGAATTTTTTAAATTAGAATAACATTTCTTAACATCAGACGAAACCAACGCTAAGCATCTGAATAAAAGAATTATAAAAATGTATCCAAAGAACTACTCACTGTGTTATTTAGATTTGAAATCATGTTGATAGTTGATCTTGGTTTATACTTGTCCAATAAAAATTGCATACTGGTGTAGGCGTACCATTTCGATGTATATGTACGCTCTGCCCCACTGCTAGTTTTTGGTAGCATGCCTTTTTGCCGTTCTCGTCGGTAAGATGCTAGAAGTGAGTTTATTTTCTTCTTTATGTCATCAACTTGACATTTCATTATGTTTTCGCGATGGTATTCCAGGCATCCTACTTTATTGAATTATTTTTGTACTCTCCAACAGTAGGGTCCCAAAGACATATTTACTCTTTATAATGTTCTATAAGCTGCAGGCACCAACCATTATTCCAATCCATCTTTGTTCTCTGTTCGAAATTATTATTTAGCAGGAAGTTTGTAAATACTTGCACCGAATAAAAGAATCCTTTGATAAAACCACTCAATCTAGTGAGCATGTGTGAGCCTGAAGGAATGCTTTAAGCAACTGTTCATGCACTTTTTCATTGTTTAGACCAACAGAGCGAGCATTCTTAGAGCATTTATTCCCATTTTGGGTGAATATACTCAAACATACTAGGGCACTGAAAGAATGATTGCTAAATGTTTACACCAAGAGAATTCAGGTGTAGTGGGGGGAAATGAGCATTCGCTCGCTTGGTCTAAATGCACTTTAATATAAGGGACAAACTCAGGAAATGGACATTGAATGTGTGTGTCTGTGTATTCACATTCAATGTCCATTTCCTGTGTTTGTCCTATATATATTCACATTTAATACCCATTTCCTGTGTTTGTCACTTATGTTACTCGTTAGTTTACATGTTGCTATCTAAGTGTTTCATTATATTTGGAAGAAGGTACAGGAAAGGTGGATAAAAACACATAAAAAGGGACAAACACAATATGGCTTTTAAAAGGAAGAACACAGTTCACACTTTACATTGCTGCCACTGGACAAATAGGTAATGGCTCCCTCTTGAAGAAACTCGATTGTTATTGTCAATCACCTGACCTAGGTTTCATTCTATCAGAACTCATCAGGAGGGAGTGTGAAACACACAGTATAACTTCCTAAAAGAGATAGAATGTGTAAAAGGAATATCTAAGTGTTTTATAGTTCTAAACCCATATATTTTTTCTCCCTTCTGTGTTTTTTTTCTTTCTGTAAAGTTGTATTGCAAGTTTCACACTCCCTCCTAGAGATATGATAGAATGAAATATAGACCAAGAAGTTGGGCAGTAAAGATCAATTTTTTCCAACAAGCAGCCATCAACTCTTTGTCCAATGGCAGCAAAGTAAAGTGTGACTGTGTTCTTGTTTTCATTTGTAAAGGCCATGGTGTTTTTGTTCCTTTCATTTTTTTTTCTATCATGCTTTACTGTGTCTTCTTCATAATATAACAATTTACTATGCTGATTAGAGTTTCTAATTAATTCAATCAATGATAATAGTTTTGCTTTCATTCAAAGATGAATGTATAATTAATTTCAGCATATATATATGGTAACATTGAAAATAAATCAGAAATCAAATAACAGGCATCAAAGATCAGCAACAAACAATCAGGAATTGCCAATTGAGCCAGCCCTACTAAGCAATGTACTAGGGTTTGTTATTTTTGGTTAGGCAAGGAGGGTATATTGTATATAAAAGTGAATAATACTAGATGTAGTTTTGAATATATTCACCTGTCAAGATCTTCCTCTTTCATAACCCTCAGATTGTCTGGGATAGGTGCATCAGGATCCTTCATTATTTGTTCTGCTTGATAGTCCCGCATCTTTTCCAACAAATTTATCAGACTGTCTTTCCTTGATCTTAGTTGGCACCACTGGCGAAGGAATAAAAAAAAAAATTAAATCCAAAAATTTAGCTTTTTTAATAATTTAGGGCATTATAAAGTGTGAAATAAGGTGTATTAGCTAGAATGTCTTCCTTATTCTATAAGAAAAAGCCCCCCCCCCCCCCA
>CABFOV010000003.1:470372-495960 GCA_902141375.1 Timema poppense | reverse complement strand
AAATTCGAAAAAATATCAAAAGCCAGAAAACCTAGGAAACTGAAATTTTGTAGGTAGCCCCTGTTAAAAAAAAAAGATACAGAAATACTTGCTGACCGAGAAATCACATGCCGCCTGCTCACCGCCCCCCCCCCCCCCAAAAAAAAAAATGCTGTAAGGGATATTAATCCTACTTCCTAGGTTCAATTGATTATAGAGTAAACTGAGGAACTTGTTCCCTGTCTTACAAAACAATTTAAAATCGCTAACTAGGACTCTAGGTGATGATAGCTCCATAAACATTCTCTCAGATCATAGTACTAGCAGTTAATTTTGACACTATGGCACTTAATAGTTTTTACTATGGATGTGCAAGTACTCAGAAATTCAAATCAAGTTTTAGTAATGTTCAACCACAGCTTGAAGATTTTTACAAAACTCAAGAAATTTCAAGTTCTTTTCCAATTTTATCGTGAAAATTCTGAGCTTAACTAATTTGATTCCTTCCTAAGTTAGTATATAATTTTCTTATCAAATAAAATTCTATATTTTCTTTTGTTTGACTTAAAAATATAAAGCTTCTGTAACTATATTCAATTTATTTAAAAATACAAATTTTTGCGATTATAAGTTTGTTCACGAACAAATGTCATTCTTAACCATTATGTTTGTATTAATGATGGTTTATGCATGGATCTATTAAAAACATTTAGCATGAAATATTTCTAGTACAGATAGTGATCTATATTTCTCAAAACTGGAAAAAAAAAGTTTTCATTCAAATTAGATTCAAACTCAATTCAAAGTGAACAGTTCTACTCATAAAGTGAAAAATGCCTACTCATACACCAGTAGTTATTATGACTCAAAATTATCAATTGGTTGATTAACACTTCTATTTTTATTAAATTTTTTTCTTTAACATTAAGGTCATTCAATGGCTTAATTTATAGAGTTGAGATGAGAAGAGTAATTTAGATGCGTGCATAAGTATTGGCGTGGAGAGGGGATGGGAAAGTCAGAAATTAGGTCTGTTAATTTAACATTTTGTGTGACTAACAGTACGATATATTTGATAAAGCATAAGTGTTTGATTATCCTAAATAAATGTTACTTAAAATACCTTTTCATCATACTTGTAGACTTTCCACAAATCATTGATGTTGAGTTCTGGCTGAACATACTCTTTCCTATAGAAAGCAATGAATGGAACCTCAAAGTGCTGATTTCTAATAAATTCCAGGGCTTTCTTGATCTTGCCTATGGTCTGGGGTCCTTTCTTTGCACGTTCTCTTGCTTCATGGCTGCTATGACCATCCTATATTATACAAAGAATACACAAGCATTAAAACAATTAAGACCAACATTTGAAAAAACCAAAAGACAAACTGCAAATTATAATATTAAGGATGTATGAAGCTTCAAAAACATACGAGATATAACTTTGATTTAACAAGAAAAATCTGCTCAAGTAGTTATGAAGTTTCATTAAAGGGGTTTTGTGAAGTCCACTTTTTCAATTCAAAGTGAAATATTCTTGAAGCCGAATTGAGGTTTGAATATTTTTTGTTAATTGTATTATACTTAAAATATGTTGTGGCTGGTTACATTATGCATCAAAATTACTTGGAAAATGTTTTAATGACACGATTTTTTTTTTAGTTGCCAACATTTTTATTTGCAAAGCTGAAGTTTTTTTTGAAGCAAAGTCGAAGCTAATGTTTGTTTCAAAGCTTAGCACACCCTTACAAATTAATAATAATAAGTGCAAATTCAATCAAGAAAGAACATCTAGGGAATGAGGAAATGTGTGGGGAGAATTCAATGCACAAATGTGACCTCTTCCTTCTGTCTTCTATAGTAAAGGTAGTCACACATTTAAACATGACTAGAGTAATGTTTAAAGGTAGTCACACATTTAAACATGACTAGAGTAATGTTTGCACTATAATTTATGCTAAATATTCTTATGTTAAATTTCCAACAATCATTTAAAAGACTGACAAGAGTATGAATCTATACATATTATGTTATTATTATTAGCACCGCATCTTACTACCCGTTCGGGTTATACGCACTTACGCTAATGTGTAATGGTAGGGTGATTGTAAGATGAAATGAAGGACCTACAGTTTAACGTGGAATCTGAACCACGGTGGAGGCCTGGCACTCTTCACATTCACAAGATGTCTTGTCAGAGGTGAAGGAAGGGTTTGGTAACCAGATAAATCTTTGCCGGGACCAAGGATTGAACCCCGGCCGCCAGCATAGAAGTCTGACACCTTACCCCTAGACCGCCAGGTCACCTTATACATATTATAAAACTTCAAGGTCTGTTAGTATACTATTATTTTTGTGGAGTTTGGCTTACAACATAACCAATAATCCATTTTTAGAATTTATGTTTAGTTTGTTGCCAATAAACCACAAAGTGTTAATTAGCTCTATACAGAACTACAGTTGTACTCCTTATTTTTTCAGGAACAGGTAAGGTATATAATATCACGCTATCTCAAAAACGAACAAAGTAGTATAAAAAAATGTATGTAGTAAACATACATCTCAGCTTGTTGGCGCCGGTACAAAAGATAGCACATGATTCGAGCAGGGGGCAAGGGTGGGGCAAGGGTGGGACAAGTTCGTCTCTCTACATTCAGCCAGCAAGTTTTTTTATAAAACTTTGCCATTGCATCGATATTATCTATTGTGTCTTCGCAGTGTGTTGCCACCCGTTATCAGGTTGGTTCCTTATGTAGCGTATTTTATATGCTGTAAGCTTATATGGCCTAATCTAAAGTATTATTCACAATATTTTAAAACTTTTCTACTATATCTAATTCCTAATAAAAATACTATATATATATTGAAGTAAACTTACCTAGTTTATACCCGTGACCCATTCCACCCGACTTGCACCCCATAAAACTTTCCCAGATCCAAGACATATCGGACTCAAACGAATGACCATGGCCAACTAACTAGCGATCTCTTATGATGTTTATGCGCATGATATACCATGGTCGAGCACATTCAGAAAACCTTTTAGTGCTTTCATAAGGGAATTAGATTGGTCTACAAGTTTCTAACGAGATCTAGATGTTGCGCTGGCGTGATGCGTTTCCTGAATGGCGAAAGGAGAAAGAGACCATACTTTCCCTTGATCCCATGACTCTTCTCCCCCCTTTTTCCTTTACCTCCCTTTCTCAAGGGATTTTTCACATTATAAAACAACCACATAGTTACAATTATGGCACTCTTGGCAACGATACAAAATGAGGCACTACACTGGTGGTGGCCTTATTTATAATAATGGAGCCTGCTTCGGTGGCCACGTGGTCTGACGCACTACTCTTGAAATGGACAATATTGCCGAAGATTCTAAAATGCAAATGATTTAAAATAATATTCTAAAATAAAGAGAATTCCCGAATTTAAATATAAAATGTAAATAAAGTATAAAAAGTGCAGTCTCATCCTTCCTTTTCGAAACAACATAGGGATTACAAGTTGGAACATTACAACATATATATATCTATCAATCTCGCACGGCGTCACCCGTGACCCTTCAAAAATTTGTTAAAAATAGCCTAATTGAAAAGATAATTAGAGATTAAAAATTCGGATTCGAGGTGCATTTGGACCCCCTTCCACCCACCTATGTTAAAAATTTCAGATCTCTGCAATTCGTAGATTTGGCTGGGCATCGCACACAAACAAACACACACTTCGTTTTATTATTAGAGATTATAGTGTACATCACAACAATTTTTATTTTGTTATACTCTTCATAACTTTAAAACCAATGTACCAATTTGAATAATTTAAAAAGTCATTTACTCCTATGTAAATAGCCTAAATGATTAAATAATTGATTTGGATAAGGATTCATATCATGATACGGATATAATCACTTTTGTTTGCATCTGTGTTTTAGTTGACTAATTTCAACAAAAAATGTTTATTGTAACATAACTATAATAATTACATATATTGTCTCGCAGACTTTTTTGTTCACATTAGTGCGAACGTTCAATATGTATAGTATTTTTTTATGTATTACCAATAGTTTTTGCAGCGCACGAGGAGAAAGCATATTTTTAGGCAATTTTGTATACATTGTGTAACCCTATAGACATTTTTATAAGGAATAAATTTAATTTTCAAAATAAAATATAGCCTATGTTACTCGCTGATAATGTAGCTTTATTTTGGTGAAAGAATTTTTTTAAATCGGTCCAGTAGTTTTTGAGTTTATCCATTACAAACAAAAAATCAAATCTTTCCTCTTTATAATATTATTGTAGATAAAGTTAGCTCTAAATTATATATCTTTCAACTTAGTTTATTTATTTAATATTCCTAAATTCCCCTATGGAATTACGTCTTGATAACGAGTTTCAGTTTATACCACTAAAATCTTTGCTTACTTTGCGGATTCACAATTAAATGTATTTACGGCACTCATGTCATATTATATGCCATACAGAGCACAGAATAAATGTATTCAGTTTAACTTAAATAATACTTCTCTGTATGAGATGGGAAACATAAGGAAAATTTATCATTAACTGTTAAAATTTGAATGGTAATGAAAAATATAGCCTGGGCCTTGATGGCGAATGCTAGATTAGGATTAATTAAATATTCACCTTTAATTTTGATTCAAGAGTATTTTTGAGAATCGTGAATATTTAGATTATAATTCAATGAGTTGTGAATAACTTATTACTAGTAAAGTAATCGTGTAATGATAGATAGACAGTGCCATTCATTGTAGACGGACAGTTATATAATTATTATTAGACTGTCCTTGTGTGAGGGAAATTTTAGTACCATATATGTATTTTGAAGAGGTAGTTTGTCTTAAAATTGAAAAGGATATGAACTACTTTATATTTACAAAGAATTATACAAAATCAATGGCATACTGAGGAATATGCCTACAATATATATATGTGTGTGTGTGTACGTATGTATGTATGTATATATATATATATATATATATATGTAATGCTCATTGTGTTTACGACTAAGGGTTCTAGGTTCGATTCCTAGCATGGCCAAAAATGTTTCATTGGTTTAATGTGGGTTTACCCTTTAGTAGTGATAAATTAATGCCAAAGGACTGATATTGTGTCTGTTCTAGTCTTAAGTTAGATTATATGGGATATGAAGCTAAGACAGGACTGGCAAGCCTGTAGCAGAAAATATACGGATTGAATAAAAAAAACTGACCCAGGCCAAAGGCTGGAAACAGTAACGGACCTAAAAAAAATTGTGTTTATGGAGCTTTGATCCCTCTGGCTTAATATTTTTTTCCTAGAATATTTAGACAGAGTAGGACCTTCTCAGAATAAACCATTCTTAGCCTGCCGAAGCAAATGCATTATATATATCTAGGGGTGTGCAAAGTCCACTTTTTCAATTTGAAGTGAACTCAAATCAAACATATGAAATATTCTCGAAGCCAAATCGAGGTTCAAATATTTTCTTTTAGTTGTCTCAGTTGAAAAAATATTTTATTGTTGTTATTTATATGATTAAAGGCACTAAAATTACTTGGAAAATGTTCTGTTGCACAATTGTTTGTAATATTTTGTGTTAATCCGACAAATCAATTAATTATCACAGCTTACAATTCAATGAATTCCATTTTTTTCAATATGAATATGCATAAAACAGCTCAGAATGACGATAAGTGAAAACAAATGGAGTATTTTAGTTGTTTAGCTTTGAAGCCAGAATTTGTTTCGAAGTGAAGTTGAAGCTGATGTTTTTTCAAAGCCAAGTTGAAGTTTCGAAGCTTCGCAGTTCGCATTCTCCTAATTTCGGCATATTTATATAATAAAACCACATATTGTATTTATCTGAATCTAAGATGAGTTTTTTCCCCAAATTTGTAGCTTCAAAATCTAGGGGGCATTTTGAAATCGAAGACTAAAGAGTGGGTTAGGCCTACATCAAAAGGTAACATTTCACATCTTTATTAAATGAAAATACTATTGTGCAGAACTAACTTTAAAAAAAAAAAAAGATTTTATCCATTTTCATGGCTTTTAAAGGTATATCACAGATCACAAGATATTTGGTTATTTTCACTGATTTTTAGGTTATCGTTAAAAATAACTGCCTAGTTGTGGCCCGATACAATACTCAATTCCTCGATACCCATAGTATCGACTGGTATAGCAATAATCAATACTATACGCTAAAAATCCCAACACCACTATTTAGTATTCAACACGATTAACTCCTCAAATGGATTGGGGATAGTGATGGGCATAATTGGATGATTTAAATAATCAAATTGAATTTTATCTAGCTGTGTCGTTTTTGATTACTTTTCCAATTACTTCACAATTATATTAAAAATTCAGCCATTCACGATAATCAAAATAGATAAGAAACAAATAATTATCAAATTTTACAGATTTAATTCTTAAAACTTTGCCTATGTAACTAGCGCTTTAGTTAAGACGTGATGAGAAAACTCAAACTGATTTTAAACAATCAATCATATGTAAAGTTTACTTAACAATTTTAGTGATGCCAAACTTTAGTTTTAATTTGTGAAACTCTAAAAGATATCTAACTTTTGAATAATATCAAGTAAATTATTATCTATGAGTAGATGTTCTTAGATCCGTGATTTTGCAATAAAAATAAAGATGCTTGTTAATTATTAGTAATTTTTTACGATTGGCTATCATGGCGGTTGACTTTTATGGTAGTTCAAAGCAGGCATGTTCAGGGGTGCAGAATATATTCCGGGATCCAATATTTCCCCAGAACATAAAATTTTCTAAAAAAAATTCCCTGATAACCATAGCGCTCAAAATAAAACATTGAATATTTTATAGAGGCTGAAGGGAATAAAGATTATTACCTGCAACATAGTTTTAAAAATTCAAATTTAAAACATATTTTAATCATAGTTATATTTTTAGTACCTACCTTATAAAAAAATTTAGTTGTTTCCCAGAAGTGGCAACCTTCTCATTTCCGTGTGAAGTTTGTCAATTACCTTTGATGTCTTGTAGACCTTCAAGCGAGAACTAGAAGAAAACCCGGTAAAGTGGTACTTTCCTCCATTGAAATGTCTGTCCAAGGATTCCTTTAGGATACATGAAGCTTTGTGGACAGGTGGGCCTCATGAAAAAGAGTGCCATATTTCATGTTGTGGTTGTGTAAGTGGTTGCCTATTACTGATCCAACTGATTCACACACTGTTTCCCTTCATATTTTCATGTAATTCTCCAGGACATAAAGGATGTCAGGAATGTGATGAAACACATTTTTATTTGTGAACGCTTCCTTTATTACAGCATTATCAAGAATTATCAAGTTCGGTTTAACTTGAACTTTGAAAAAATCTGTGTTTAAATGATTCTTTTTCAAGATTTTAAAATAAGAATCTACTGCATCAGTAGTTATTGTACATCCACGATATTTTCTAGCCCATGTTGTTAGTGTTCATAATGACTCTTGAATTTGCTGCACTAAATTTTGTCTGAAACTGAAGTACTTGTTAAATACTTGCTGCTGAAACATACACGCATATTTTTTACAATTGGAGGTTTTGTTCTCCTACGTTCTAGTGTTCTAATAAGGTTTTACACCGAGTTTCCAACTTGTTCTGCACTTTTGAAGTCGCATGCATCTGGGGTGTAGCCTAATAGCTTCACATCTTCAGAAAGTGACTAGTCATCTAGTTGAAGATTCTGAGAATGGCTTGCGCGCGCTGGTCATTTATTTATTAATAAGCAGTCCTGATAAATGTTGTTTTTCAGTAAATCCATTTCCTTGTTGAGGGATGGGAATTTCTTTTCTGATATTTTTCCACTGTTTAGTTCCATCTTCATCTCATTAAGTCTGCTTTGCAAAGTGGCATAAGAATCAAATATTGTCCAAATAAAGGAATTTACATTCTGACAGCATTAACAATTTAACTTTACAAACGTCATTTAACACACATTCTAACCTATGAGCTATGTCCCACATAGGAATTAAAAAGTCATGATTTAAATTTTCACACAGACCCGCCAGTTTTTTATCTACACTAAGATCAAAGTATTGCTCATCAAATGCCATTCTGCTGCTCTTTTAACCGAATACTTGTTTGCACTTTCAAGGGCATTGCACAGTTTTTCAACAAGAATGTCTCCCTTGTGAGAAGTACAACATGGTGAAATGTCAATCACAATACAAGTCTGAAAACCATCTACAATAGTAATCATGCAAGTTTTTGATATGTTCTGTGCAATTTTTTAATTTTGTCTGCTGTAACAGACACAAGAGGGAGATGGTTAGTTACTGGATTTACTGTGCTTAAAAATTCACATAGTTTGCTATTCATAGTAAAAAATGTTTTTTTATAAATGCTCTAAAAAATTCTCTGTAGTGATTAAGTTCACCAAAATCCGCATCATTTAAGCAATGCAAACTTATCGTTCAGAAAACTTGCCCCCCTTCCCTTCTTTTATTACACTGTAGGCAGCTCTAGCAACACAGACTCCCACGGTTTTGTGTACCCTTTTTACTAAAGCATTTGTTTTTTCTGTGGAGTCAGAGAAATTAACACACCATTAATGTGCTTTTGACTGTAAATGATCAATAAGGTGAGTTTTAAAATTTTGAAATTCAATACTTTTGAGTAGGTTGCTGTAACTGCTTTTCCTTTGGAAAGGAAAAAAATACCAAAATTTCCAGTTTTAAGAATAGCTACCTCTTTAGGGATGGTTTTGTAGTTTTCTACGCATGGAGAACACTACACTATTGTTATTCCACAGCATAAGTTGACAAATCTCTGGAACCGATTTGCTTACTCTAATTAATTTAATTTTTGCTTTAAATTCATTTTCCTGTACACAAAATACTAGGTCCGGTTAAACCTGGTAGCTCATTATATTATCTGTTAAACTCAAACTTTATGACTACATTATTATCTCCATGTTAATTTGGTTTTGACTCTCTTCAACTTTGTTATTATGGATAACTAAGGCATTACATATTGTTCATTGTTACCAGTAGGTTAATCGGCACCAACATTTAATTTTATATCTTGAGAGTAAGAGGCAATGGAGTGTAATTCCGGGAGGCCTTGGTTTAATTGTTGATTTTCATAAACTTTTCGTTTTTTTGTATACTCGCCATTACTGCAAGGTCTATCACTATCAACCACACTAGGGGAAATACTATCACTATTTGTGACTGAATTTTTCCTGATCACATAATTCACGTATTACAAAACTTGCAATACTCCCTTGATCCTTACTTCTAAGTTTTTCTTGGGGATGTTTATTAGATACATATCTGAGCTTATCATGTCTGCCACACCATTCACAATAAGCACAGTTGACATCTTATTTGCTCTTAAAAGTTGACATAATAAACATTTGTTTCACTAAACCATCTAATTTTTTACAAACATTTATCTATTGTACGATGTACAAACCTTAATAGGTCCACTAAAAACAACAATTTCATGACTACACAATTATTACAATATGCATATCACAAGTTTAAATAAACTGCGCACACGTCACCATGCAATTAGGTTGTGATATAACGGGTGACTGAATTCAAACTAAAACAAAACATCGCTCAACCTTCCCTACCCTCTACCGCCTGCCCGCCATAGCTACCAAACACCTGCAGGTATGGTAGGTGACTGATGATTCATCACTCAATCACGCCATTAGCCAGGTTGAATTATTTGATTTTCCTTTTGCCCCATATCTCAACCTGACTTCTTATCTAGAACTCTGACAAATTATCTTAGCCCTAGACACCACAACTCTTTGTGCTTACACCTACACTGCCTCACTAAGGCACATACTGATAGTACCGGTGTTCAGGGTCATCGACCTTTGTTTTTCATACAAATGAAAGTATTATATCAGAACCAGAATGTACTAAAAAGTCAACAAAATTGTTGGACTTTTCCCTGCCTGAAATTTCCCCAGGACTGCTTTAATTTCCCTCGAACCTTGTTTGTGCGTTCAGACATATTCTGCACCCTTAGGCGTGTTTATCGGTAACACTTTTTTGTAGCATGTGAAATGTGTTTACTATTTTATTTACAAAAGCAACAGTTTGTTGTATATTTATTCTTAGATTTCTTTCCATATCTCTCTACTTTATATTATACTATTTTCTAAATATTATTGTGAGAGTGAAAATGTCACTTTTAGAAGCTAGCATGTTGGTCGAGTCCAATGTTCATAATTGGGGGAAATAGGGTATGTATGACACTCAAGAGTTTCACAAACGATTATCATTAGTCATAGTAAAAATTAACTTCTAATTGTGTTTACAAAACTTTTTCAAAGTTAACCTTCTTATGCAAAAGAAATATTTGTGACAAAAAAGAAATTCCATAACAATCCTGCAACCCTAATTAGAGTTTAAGTCGAAATAGGTGTTATGTTTTGTAAATAAAAAACACCATTTGTTAGCATTACAAAATAAGTCTTATCATAATTATTATTATTATTATTATCATTCATGATAAATAAATACCAATTTTTAAAAACTATTAAGAACTACTGAAAAACTGAGTCATCTTAGATTTGTGATCATCTTGGATTCGGGTAAATACGGTATTTATTTAACAAAACCTGGTATGTTGTTATTTACTTAAAAAGGGGGGTAACAATAATTTCCCAAGCCCTCTTCCATTCCTGTTATTTAATTGTTGATATGTCACCCTTCCTTTCAATACCGATAAAAAATGGGGTGCTTCAATTACTATAGGTAGCTGTTATGTGTGGTGTTGACATGTATCCGCAGTAATGGAGGGGACAAGTGCAGAGGATAACACAAAACTGTGGATAATCCACATATTTTGTAAAACAAGAGATTATAGCACATTCAATTCAAACTAGTACTCACCTATCGTGATTGAGTTTAATAACACATCATTATATTTCACACACTAAGATAATAAAAAAATAACACTTTAAATCAATGTACAGTTTACTCAAAATGGAAACATCACTTATATAGTTTGTATTTGTCTTTTGCTTATTGCAGCTGCTTCCTTTTTCCTTATCCCGCTATGTATTTTCTGAGATGTCAGCTCGTCAGATAGGAGTGTGTCATCTTCCTTTTCGAAGATAATTAAGCAGGTTAGAGGTCTATTCCAGTGCAGTTCCCCTTGCATAAACTTTTTGCCCCTGGTCATTATCTCTTCCTTAAGGATTTCCTGAGTACAACAATCAGTAGCCCTGTGTTCTCCATTAACAGGTTTTTCAAAAACGTATCACCTGTTGTTGGTGATAACGCATTTAAGCCCCAAAGCAAATAATTCATCCACAGATAGCCGTGAATTTACTGTAATTATACTATGGTATTAAACTAACAGATGCTATCTCTTTAAGAGAAGGGCTGACAAACCTGTACAGAAATGGATTGTTTGCAAAAGGCCTGCTTATAAATCCACTCGGATTCCTCCTCCAGTTCTTCTGACCCATCTGGAACAGCTGTCACAGGGAAATCCCTCAACTGCATTCGCTCAGGTATATCCGTATTACGAATCTATTAAAAGTAATCATAGAAAACAAAATAAGACAAAGTTATTAGTTAGGTTTGTAAAGTTTAACCATTTTATTGTTTACAATTTCATTGAAATTGAAATGTTATACTTTAATTTAATATATTAACATCAAAGTAAAAGAATGTATAGAAAAGAACATAAAGAACATGAGAATAACTCTATATTAAAAGTAACATGAAGCCATAAGGCTCCAAAATAAATAAATAGATAAACTATAGATTGTTATTATAAAGATAAACACATACTTCATTGTCAAGATCGGTGAAATGGCCTCTCTTCAATTCACTAGGCTCGTAAATTTCAAAAATAGACTTTTTGGTTGGCTTTTTACGAGCTGGTTTCTTTGGTTTCCGCCTAAAAAAATCATAACCAATCTTAGCCACCCTTATGTAATTACAATGCAACAAGCCTAACTTTACAGTATACCAGTAAAAACATTCTCTTGAAAGATTTGTATAAATGTTTTTCAAGTTTATATATTTTCATAAAGGGTTGTTCAATGTGAGGTAAAGGAGAATAAAGTAATACCAGTAAACCTTTGTGAAACTTTCACACATTCAACCTTCCCCTCTCCCCCCAAAAAAAATGATTTAGTCTTTTGCTGAGTTGTTGAAATTAAATATTCAGTGAAGTGAATACACGAAATAGCAAAAAGAGTTTATTTTTGGTAATCGATACAAACTATTGTTAGATTTTTCTTTTAACTTAAATTTTAAACAAAGTGTTTTAGCATAAATTGAATATGCTATGTCAGAAGTCGGTAAAAAATCCTATCCACTGATACATTAATCATTGCTGTAGGCTTTGTATGTTGATAAAATAGGATATTGATAACAGAAACAATATACAGGATTAGTAAGTACACCCACATTAGCATGAAAAGCGGATGGGGAAAACCAATAATAAATCATACATTAAAAACCTCTACCAGCAGAGAATGGAAGCTAGACCTTCCTATCACCAACAATATAGTCTATTGATAGACTAACAAGACCTTCGTCGTCCAATTCATTGGCCACATGGTCTAAAGCCCCACTCTCACAGTAGAAAAGACTGCTGATGACATGAAGATTGAGGTTTGAATCTTGGTCAGGTGTGCCAAGGTTTTTTCCAAAAAAATTTCCACTCTCCTTCCATGCAAATACAGGTACACTACCTCTAAATATAACCTTCTTTATCCCTCAAACCACCAGTGTAATTAGTACAAAAGTAACAGTAAAACTGTGATGAGCAGAGCTTGGATTTTGATGAAATCATCTTTTTTTTTAATTCATCACATACAATGCTCATAATTATATAAACATTGTTCAGGATGCCCTTGTTGTAAAAATATATATTTTATAAGTGGGTTTTTGGTCATTTTTGAATTCTGGGTAATATTTCTTGGTTTGCGTCTTGTTTTTAGTCTTTTTAGACATTTTTGAGTCATTTTAAAACATTCAGATACCATACAGTCAATATTTTATAAATGCATATTATTTTCTAACACCCAGTTGTCGGAATGAGACTTATATAATGTAATCAATGAACTTTGTACACCATTTACTTGTATGGTTCAATTAAGCTGAAAGGGGTAGTGTCGGAGGAGGTAGCTATTATTTACTAAGCAAGTATTGGTAAATGTAAATAGGTAAATGTTATATTTAGCAGAATACAACAGTTTAGTTGCTAAAGGCTTTTCATTACATGAATATATATTTTTTAGTTTAAATTTGTAAAGTGCATGTCTGATTTAAATGTGTGCACTTATTACAAATTTTTGTTGGTAATATTTAGGTCATTTTTCGAAAATATGAATTCATTATTTAGAAATTTTAGTTAATTTTGTTATTTTTTGATTATTTTAAGGCCATCAAAATCCGGGCCCTGGTGTTAAGTAAAATGAAACACCTTAAACAATGTCACACCCTATGTCAGTTTTTATGATAAATAAAATTATGGTTGTATAAATGAATTGATTATACATTCACTCAATTATAAGAGCATCCATTAGCATTTTCAGCCTGTGACCTGGGTCAGTTTTTTTTATTGAAATCATATATTTTCTACTACTGGCTAGCTAGGCCTGTGGCAGCTTCATTTGCCTTATAATCTAACTTAAGACTATATATATAACAGGCACAGCATCCAGTCCCTGGGAGTTAATTTATCAATGTAAAAGGGTAAACCCTATTTCATCAAGTCATTAGAACACAAGACTATAGAAAAATAAGATAAATAGTTTTTTCTTTTGATCTCGGTCAAAGCATAAACACACACACACCTCTTTTCAGCTTCCTCATCTCCTTCCTCAACATCATAATCATCTTCTTCGTCTTCATCTTCATCAAATTCATCATATTTTTCAAACTCGTCATAGTCAAAGTCAACTCCGAAAATATCTTGAGCCTCCTGAAGAGCTCTGAAATAAAGGAGAATGTATAAAAGCAGCAAATGTAAAACATATAAATTTGATCCATAAATGTACCCAAGTGTTTATTCATGGTAGTACTCAACTAAATTTAAGGCTACTTATAAAAATGTATTTTCATAGCTTAGTATTTGGGAATAATAAATATACGATGATTGTATCAAAGTTAGTATATAAAAAAACAGAACTAGTTTGTTTAAAATGAAACGTTGAATTTTTTTTAAATATACAGGTAAAACATTTTAACCTAGCATTAGTAGATCCAGATTATTCATACAAACTATTTAATGAGAAATAGTACATTAGATTTTTTAGCAAAAAATAAAGGTAAAATGGTTTATTTTAACCCTTAATGTGTGACATTTACATAAAAATGTATAACATGTTCTGCTCTATGATAGAATCTAAATAATATATTGAAAAAAAAAGTATCAACTCTTTAAAATCACAATCCAGAGATTGACATAAATAATTAAGAGCACTATAATGGATAAAAAATAATAATTTGAAAGCATTATGCACCAAATCAAATAAATTGCAATGTTCAACTTACGCATCTGAGAAAATTGGTTTACGCTTCTTCCTTTTGTCAGAAATAGGTTGTCCATCATCATCAACAATAAAATCATCAGCATCAGAATAATCTCCCTCTTCATCCTCATCTTCAAAGCGTTCCACCTCTGGTCGACCCTTGTCTGAAACCCTGTCTTCATCCTAGAAACCAGCAAAAACCTAGGGGTTAATATTCCATGGTTGGCTGAATTTTGTCTTATATCCCATAACTTATTTAGATACTTTTCTGAACACTTCCATTCATAAACCTACCCTGAGAATTGAGACCAATACCTAATTGTCTTAATATGAGCCTTCAGACTGATTCTGAACAAGCATGAAGTCAAAGATAGAAAAAAAAGTTTACCAAATTTTCAACACCAATTTTATTTTTCCAGTCTTCCAAAAATATGACAATTTTGTAGCAACTGAAGGTTTACAATAAAATGAGATTTTAAATAAAAGTTAATAGGAGAAAATGTGTTTACATAGAAAAATAAAACACTAACAGACAAACCTAAAATGTTTTAGTGATTAAACCAAATAGGCCTAGATTGATTTTTGAAATTTGTTCTGTACATATGTTATAGGGTTAAAAGGAGTTGTAGGCTATATTTTGCTAATAATTAAAGGACATAACAAAAACAGCACACACATAATTCAAACAAAGTGGTTTTAAAAACAGGATCAATTCTAAATGCTTCTATTATTATTAATATTAATATAAATCAAGGAATCAATTTTGAGACAAAATGATAGATTTAAATATGATGAAAAACCAAAAATTAGTAAAAAGAGTGAAGAAACACAATCTTAAATATGGGTTTTAATCAAGATTAATGAAGCCTAAGAATGGTTAAAATCTTCATTATAAGAATTAGCTTAAAATTTGATTATGTTTGAAAAGTTTTGTTTTTCTAAAGATATTTGAATTATATCACAGGAAATGAACAACTTGACTTTTTCCATTTTTACGCTGATCAGTGAGACATTATTAAAATTATTTTGTTATATTTAAAAGAAGGTGAAGGGTGGATGGTAACATATAAAAGGGAACGAACACAATATGGCTGTTACAATAAAAAGAAGAAAACCGTTCACACTTTACAATGCTGACACTAGACAAAGAGGTAATGGTTGCCATTGTAGAAGTTTGATCATTATCGCCTAATCCCTTCACATAGGTTTCATTCTATCGAAACTCGTCAAGCAACAAATAATTCAGATGAAGCACAGTTTAAATTGTAGAAAATTAAAAGGTCTTATTAATTAAAATGCATTAGTGGCCATTGCGCAAAAATTTTGATCATTAGTTATTGATGTTTGAACAACAATTTTTTTTAAATACAAAGTATCCTTTTGGATTTGCTTCACCGAGGAATTGAAAAACTAATGAGTAATCATGACCGAAGTTACCGGTTAAGTCCCCTTTAAGGGAAGGTCCATCAGATTGATGGATAAAGTGAGATATTGTAAGACAAACAGGAAGAGCGAGTAGTACTGATATTTTTACCTTGTCTAATCTAGATCTAATTTATTAGAGTACAAACTTGTGTGTGTGTCTGTGTATATATAAAGTTCACAATTCCTTTGCAGCATCGCAGCATGGCAAGAGCCAAACAAACCGAAACTCTAAAAATGTTTCCCAAATTTAGAAAGTATGTTGACAACTCTTCAGATGTCTTAGTATAATACTCTTTTCGGAGCTCATAATCAGAAATCTGGTAGTGAACTTCAAAGTCAAACTTCAAAAGCAACATATGAATAAAACCTCACACTAACTTAAGCTATACATCTGTTAATAATCCATATCCATACACTTAGAAGAGTTAGGTATCTAGACATCCTCCAAGTGTGATATTATGTAACAATGAGCCAGAAATTAAATTGTTTGTATGCACACACTTTTGTCAAAAATGAATGTCCATGATAAAACTAAATAGAGAAACTATATTGCTAATTATTTTTTTATGTGGATAAGTGTGTTTATTCAGTATTTATAATATGATATAAACAATAACAAACCCACAACAATGTGACTAGTTATTTATGGCATGGACTCTCAAACTTTCAATTATTTGATATGTCCTAGCATAAAGTCATACTCAGGCTTATTTATAATCAAATTGTCCATTGGTGACTAGGCCAATAAGATAGTTTAACAAAAAAATAAAGTTTATAATAGCTTTAAAGATATATTAAGACAAGATTAAAGATATAATTTAAAAAAATCTCACATACCATTTCCTCTCTCTCCTTGACAGGTGCAGAAAACAAGAAACAAAATGATTAGAAAAACAATCAAATAAACAAACACAAATCAAACACAAACAACACACCAGTAGGACAGTAAAGAAACCTATTCCAACATTTTTAGTACAAGCAAGCAAATATTTGATAGAAATATACCCCAACAAGAGGAGCATTGGTGTTTCTCATCCATCAATGAAAAGAGTTTAGAAGCCCACCAATTATTTTGAATAATGATTACGGAGAGTCAACCCCCTAGTACTTTAATGTACAAACTAAGCACCTTTTTATTAGTACACATTCATAAACTATCTAGCCTTGGAGAACAAGATGAATGTTGGCTTAAAGTAAGTGCGTTAGCATTCACTTGAAATGAGTATGGGAAACTACAGGCTGGGGTGTAAGTCTTGATCTCCAGAGCCAACGAGGTGTGCAAGGGCACATTTTCCCCCAGTAGATTATATGAAAAGAGCCTGATGATACAAATTATTTGCTATTTTACTCACAGCCTTCACTATTTTGTTTACTACAAAGAACTGAAAACTATTGAGATAAAGTGAATAGATGTGTACAAGCTAATAACAATTCAATGTCAAAATGTATGTTAACAAAGTTACATCTTTAGTATTTTTAAATTGTATGTTCAACATCAAGTTTATTAAGGGTTTAGCCCAGAGAGTAGGGGTTGATTGGCTAACCTAAAGAAAATGCACCCCCATTAGCATGAAAAGGATATAAGAAAGCCACAATAACAAAAATCACACTAGAAAAGTATTGTCAATTGACCTGACAGATAATCAAACCTCAAACTTCCCATCCAGATTAATGCAAGATTTACACCCACTATGTGACCATTAGTGTGGACTAAATTATTTGTACAAACCACCAACATTCTTTGCCGTTCTCATTATTTGAAATAAAATATTTTATAGCTATCTTGTTTTCTTGGTATTTGTGACAGCCTGATGATAGTCCTGCAATCTAGAGTTTACATTTCCATCGCAACATGTGCACAAGCTTGACGATTTGAAATAACATGTACCCCCCTGGCTCTAGGTCAAAGTGATTACACCCCAGAGAAGGGACTGTAAATTGAAAAATACAATTGATAAAATGTATAAAATATGTTCATTGAAAGCCTTAGATGTTAAGTGTGGATTTATATGGGTTTAAGTTTGTGGGACCTAATAAATGATGAGCCAATTTCAGAACAAAATTGGTTGGTCTTCCCCTTGACATAAACTTGTGGATATATCATGAGTCAGAGATTAGACTCTTTAAAACCACCCTAATGCCAACACAGCTAGGTTAGAAACAAATTATAGCATTATAGGGGTATGTGGGATATTATAAAACCAAATAAAAGGTAGTCTAGAACCAAACATTATGTTTAAAATCATAAATATCACATTCATGTTGCATACTTAATACATTTTTCCTGTTTAAGATAAGTGAAACACATTAACAAACAAAACTACATCAGAAATGATCCTCAGCGTAGCCGTTTTTATGTAAAGAAAAGCATAAAATAATAGCATATAACAAACAAAATTGTAACATACATGGTCTGAGCCGTCATCAAATAGCTCATTTGCAATAGCATCCCTAGCACCTTCTACTTGATCATCCTGTTCTTCTTCAGACTCCTCATCTTCAATCCTACGAAGACGTTTAAATCGTTTCTGAAAAAATATATAAAATGGTTATAATCCAAACACTTTAAATTATCTTATATTACAAAGTCTTTCTATGTTAGAAGAGGGTTTTATTTTAAACTTCAAGGCGTGACTCTGTGATCGAGCTATGGCGCAAGCGGCCACCACCATTAGCGATGATAATGCTGGCATTTGTGGATAGAAGATGTCATGTGGTCAGTGACACCAACCCTCAGACGATTAATCTCAGTTCTCTAGACCAGAGCCGCTATCTATTTATTCAAGTAGCTCTTCATTCGTCCTCACAAGGCTGAGTTTGACCCTGTTCCAGACACACTGCTTCAAATAGAAATTCCAAAAGTATCGATGAGCCCAAGATTTCATCTCTAGCCAGCAACTTTAGCCACGAGAAATTTGTTTACCATAATAGATGTAAAAAAAGCCTATTCAAGTATTAAAATAAACTTTTTTACTTTTACTCAAAATGATGGCGTATTTATGAAAAAAATTATTTACTGATTATTCTACATGGTGTTATCAGTGTTTATACCATTTAATGTGTTCACTAGTTTTTAGGCTATCTGTATTCCTAGTTGTGGATTTAAAGTCGTTCTACGATATTTTTTAGTTACCTACAATACTTATTAGTTCACAATTATGGCCATACCCTTTCAACTTTCACTCCTAAGTTTTCTTCAATAAGATCATAGTCTTCATCTTCTAGACGATCATCGAAATCTTCATCATCACTTTTTTTCCTCTTCTTTGAACCTCCAGATGCATCAGAGTCTTCTCCGTCACTTTCATCAATTGGTGCATCATCAATCAAGTCTTTCAATTCTTCTCTCAACCTTTCTTCATCATCTTAAAATTTAGAGTAACAAATGAAGGTATGAATAAAATGTGAAACAAATGAAAAAATATTATATTTGTTATTTTTATGTAATTAGCACACCTAAATTAATGTGAAAATTAAACTCCTCCTCAGAGTGGAACCAAAACCACTTATAATTCTAAATAAGTTTAGGTATTATTTAAATATTAAAGCTGAGTTTAAATCAAAGTGTCTTCAAAGAGGTAGTAGGGCAGAAATTAAGACCTCTTACCCCATTAACACACAGCACAATTATAGTTATATTTCACATCAAAACATTAAAGAGATTACCAACTCTTAACTAATTTTATTTGAGATAACAATATATATTAAATATCCCAAAGGAAAAGATGTTGCAGTTGTAGTTTCTGCTAGCCAATTAGGGGCAAGTTTTTATCTTTTTTTCCTCCTCTTTTAAGATAAATTAAAAGCATAAGGGGATGTACCTGGTTTTTAGAATTATGATTAAGGAACAACCAAACTTCATTAGTTTATTCCCTTGAATACGGAATTAAAAATTGACCTCAAGTATTATTATTATTAGCACCGTGTCTTACTACCCCGTTTGGGTTATACGCACTTACGCTAATGTGTAATGGTAGGGTGATAGTAAGATGAAATGAAGGAACTACAGTTTAACGTGGAATCCGAACCACAATGGAGGCCTGGCATTCCCCACATTCACAAGATGTCTTGTCAGAGGTGAAGGAAGGGTTTGGTAAGACCTCAAGTAATAATTGGATTAGAGATTCTTAAAAAAAATTCAAATCTGATCTTTTTAAAGTAGCTTACTTAACCCACTAACTGGTGTGTGTAGCACAGCTATCTGCATGAGCCTTGCAGCCATTTTTCTACTTGTATTTTAATATACAATAAATATTTTTTCTACTTATTTATTTTATCATTTATTGCTTTATTCGTGGTCATTGTATATCAATGAACTGGTAGCTCTATCTTTAAGCTTCAATATGAAGTATTCAGACAGGCCAAAAGTATAGAGGTGCATTGATAAATGGCAATAGAATAGTTCATTGCAATGAAACGTCAATTCACACCTACACCAGCATTTGGGCAAACAAAGACTTTGTTCAATGGCCGTATCAAGGAAAGAGTTAAGTGATTTATTGTTTGGATTTGACTTGATAATAATTGTACCTTTGAGATATCACCAATTGTATATATGAATAACAGTGACATATTACCTTCTTCCTCCTCTTCCTCACTATCCATTGCTTTAATCCGTTTTGACTTTTTCTTATGATAACCTTCAACCTCATCATCTTCCTCCTAAGGTAAAGAAAAATCAATTCACTTTTCAAATTAAATCCATTCTATTATTAATAATTGTAGAGTAAAATAAAGGCAGGTTATGTAGGGCTCTTTCAATTTAGTATTTCAGAATAATGTTACACATTTTTGCTATCATCGTGTCTTACTACCTGTTCAGGTTAACCATCTATACACATACCTACATAATTATCTAATGGGTTAAGGATGAGGAAGGAAGCATTTTAAAGGAAATCTACCTGTATTTATATGGAAGGAGGATGGGAAAACTTGGTAGACCCAACCGGGATTCAAACACAGATCATCAGCAGGCTAGTTTAACATAAACGTTATGCCTTAGGCCGTTTAGCCACTGAAGCGGGTGTAACTATTATTTTGTAACACCTACTATACATCGCCATGACCAAGGAAGCTTTCAACAAGACGAGGTTACTGCTGACTAGCAAGCTAAGTTTGGAACTGAGGCAGAAAGTGAGTAAATGCTACATTCGGAACATCGCGCTATATGGAAGAGAAACTTGGACTCTCAGGAAGATGGAAAAGAAATACTAGGAAATCTTTGAAATGTGGTTCTGGAGAAGACTTTAGAAGATCAGGTGGACCGCCAGGGTGACCAATGAAGAAGCCCTAAGAAGAGTGGGTGAAAAGAGAATCATTTTGGATGT
Source organism: Timema poppense (assembly GCA_902141375.1). Classification (NCBI taxonomy): domain Eukaryota; kingdom Metazoa; phylum Arthropoda; class Insecta; order Phasmatodea; family Timematidae; genus Timema; species Timema poppense. The sequence goes on along the minus strand of CABFOV010000003.1, from coordinate 474,731 downwards.
GATTCATACACACAAAGCAAATTAGATCAAACACATCCTTATGAGGAACTGTCTTTTCCACAACATCATAGAAGGCAAGGCTGAGGGAAAGAGGAATTTAGAAAGGAGGAGGATTCAAATAATGGATGACCTGAAGGAAAGGAGAAAATTCTGGAAGCTGAAGAAATAGACAGAGGCCAGGGCGCAATGGTAGTCTAAGTTCAGCGACAGGAGGAATGGGCCTGCCGTAAGACAGAACACATAATAATAATAATAATAATAATAATAATAATAATAATAATAATAAAGGAAGTTCAGCAAGAAACCAAGGTATCAACAAATCATATTACTGGGAAACCAGTATGACATGGTAAAGACCTTAATATGGAGCTGAGCACACTCAATTCATATGCTAATAGCAAATTAAGAAGTAGGCTACTTCAGCCCCTGTTTGATAAGGGTTCAGCTCCTCGGTTGGCTCAAATGATTGAGAGGATAAAGGAAGGGTCCTAAGTCCAATATGACCATTCACCATTCACAGCTAGCAACAGATAGGTGTTAAAATAAAGACTGTTAAGTTGTGTCAAGTTAGTTGATTGACCTAACCTACTAGTTATCAGGACACTAGTAGGAGCCATGAGGTTCAATTACCTCCTCATGCCTTTTAGCTTCAACGTAATCTGTAATCTCCTCTCCTACACCAAGTGTAACTTTCAGTCTTCACTTCAATAAACACCATAAATGTAAACATGAGTGTTGATCCTATGAATAGTTTATCACCTACCTTCCCAGTCCATACTAGATTGGTGTCAAAGGGGATGATTATTAGATTACAATTCAAAAATGCATATCGGGTTGTGAATTTGAATTCTTCAGCACTAACATGCATGCGTGTTACCCTGAACCCAGGGTGCAATTCTCATCTGGGTGCAATGGAGAGTTTTTATGCTACAGTATGGTTTTCCCTCATCACTTCAGGTAAAATAATACTGGAATTTAAGAATACTGATAAAAAATTTAATTAAAAAAAGAACTTAGGCTTAGTATAAAAATAACATTATTGTGTTTAGCTTTTCAGAATAAATTAAAATCATATACAATTCTTCGAAAACTAGATTATCACAATGAAACTTAAATTTAATTTGGTCAGGGAAAACTGTTACAGATATATTTACAATAAGTCCATGACTAAAGAAACAAGACTGGTAAAGTATTTAAATGCCTACCTCAGTTTCATCTGCCTCAGAGTCCAAAAAATCCGCCATTTTAGTTTCTTCTTATTCACTAAATCAGGAAAAATATCTGAAAGTTTTAAAAAAATGAACTAGCCTTTATAACTTTACATACACAGTATTCTTATCTAAAGATGGTTTGAGTCCAAAATTTTCCTATTCTGAATTTTCAATTTTCCTACAGATCTTGAATCCGAATCTTAGAAAACATGGTAAATATAAGAGAATTACTTAACTACATTAATTCTTTAAGTTGCTATAAAAAATATAAATAGAAAGATGTGTTGTTATAGACTTAATATGTTTAATGTAACATTCTGAGAAATTAAAAGATCACCTTCACCAGAAGGCCTGCAGTTTAAAATTGTTGTGGGACACATTCTTTTTTAGTTTATAATCCTCTTATAATGTAATTGAATTCACATGCTGCATACACACAACCATGACTTAACTTTGACTGAAGATGTGCGGTAAAAGGAAAGAAATACGACACAGAAATCACATTGACTCTACGGATGAGATGAGATTAGTATGATCAAATGTGTTTAAAGAGATTCACAGTAAGTAATAACTTGAAGGAAAATGCTATTTTGACCATTGTAAATAAAAGTTGTGTTTTTAGTGAATATGTAAAAGTTCCAAAAATTTGATCAAATTCCTTAAATTTTCCTAACCAAGCAAATTCCTTGTTTTCCAGGTCGTTGGACACACTGTAATCTATCCTTCCAAATTTTGTGTATCTTCAAGCAAACTTGACTTTCAGGTGTTCGGTGATTTTGAGTTGTTTCTTGGCTTGAAGTTTTTGTAATAAAATCACTAGCCACTCTTTTGAAGGAAATAAAGTGTTTTAAAACTAAGTTATCTATTGAAAATTGGTTCCCCGCCAGAAAATGGTTGGACTGCAGAAATATGCTTTGTGATTTTTTTGTTTGTTTTTGCCTTGTAGCTCCAAATTTAGTTTACTCAATTATGGTATCAAGGACTATAAAATATAGTAGCCATCGATTCTTTGATTTTCTGTAGTAGATTATATCCATTTCTTTAAGAAAATAAGCTATGTTATTTGTGGAAGCAGCGCTTTGAATCGCTGAGGGACTTTGCCTTTATTTAGCCAACAAGCAGCTCTCTCTAAGTCCTACTTTCATCTGTAAACTCACTGAAAAATCTCAATTTTCAATGACCAGGGTAGTGTTGGTAACAATACTATTCTTAAAATTACCTAAACATAAATGAAATTCTCCATTGTTAAGAATTAGGTCTCGACACTGGAATTCCAGAAATAACATTATTATTATTATTTAGCACCACGTCTTACTACCTGTTCAGGTTATACACTTTAAGTACTAATTACGCTAATAGATTAGGAATTGGGAAGGTTGAATTAGAGGAAGTGAACCCGCATTTGCGTGGAGGGAGAGTGGAAAACAATTTAGGAAAGAGAAAAAAAACAGTTTACCCGACCGAGATTCGAACCTCAATCTCCCCGTCCTCAGCAGCAGAAATAACAGAAATTGTAAACATGTTTGTCATAATGAAAGAAAGGCTATTAATTCACAAGCACCATCTATGATTCTGCTGGCAAATTTGTAAATTGTCAAATTTTCCTTAAGCATAATTCTTGAATTTGCAAAAAATCTGCTCTTGATGTTCAGGTTATTATTATGAATTTAATAAATTCCTATGGTTGAAAAATTGTTTAAGCTCATTTTCAGAAAAATGCTTAGATGTTGATCTGTGACAATCATATAATGTGGATCATCAATCTGTAAATTGTTAGGAAATAAGGATTAGCTAAATCTTCCTTAGGTTATTTGGTTAAATATGTGGATATGGGTTCAAATATAGGTGCTATAGTGTTTTACAAATGTAGAAACACTGTACAGTAATGTAAAGTACAAAGTGTTTCTATACTGTCTTATTATACACTTCCAAGTCAATAGGCAATAATTTATTTTGTTTTCATGGCCATTAAAATAGTGATCATGTAGTGTGAGTGTTGATTAAAATTGATTGTGTAATTATGTTGTACAAGATACATTACACCAGTAGTTCTCAAACTGTTTTTAGATTGTACCCCTTGGCCATGACTAAAAGTTTAATGTACCCCCAAGATAAAACATTTCCAAATGACAGGCTTTAGAAAATATGACCATATGGTAAATTATTGCTCTATTTAATTTATTGGGGGAAAATATCAGTTATCAAAATATTTCAAATGTGATAAAGCTATTTAGAGAGAATCCTACGGCTACAAACTTATAATTTTACTGTAAAAAGTCTGTAGAAAAGTTAATCACATTTTCTTCAAAAGTTTGTTCAAATATATAGAGAAAAAAAGTAAACCTAAACACAAAATTTCTTAATCAATATTTTTAATTGTAATTCTGGAGCTGATATATTATGAATCCCAAAGTTTTTCGGTGAGAGGGATGTAACTGCATGGTTTGGCACACTTTTTTTATGTCTGGTTGTCCAGTTGAAACGTTCAAGCGGATGTCCAGCTCCAAATTTAGCCGAGTGCACTACGTATTTTTTAGGTACAACATTGATGAAAAACCACTCTCATAGAGATATGTTTTTGAGAAAGGTGTCATAAACTGTTAATGTAAAAGGTGTCAAGTAAATGGTTGAAAGTTTTCAGAAATCGGCCAATAGCCAAAAGCAAATACGAGAAGAAAAAGGTTGGAAATAATCAGATAACGATAACTGCCAACAATGAGGATTTTCCTTAAGTCCCTTGTTATTTTGTCAACTTTCCCTTGAGAGCTGCTCACATACCCGCTGAAAGGTGCCTGCATACCCCAGTTTGAGAACCGCTGCACTACACCATTGATTTAGAAAAGAATTAGGCTACAGCGTTAACAAATGATACATGTTTAAATAAATTATAATGTGAATATAAACCTGACTCCTATTACACTTGCAAAACCAATTATTGATGATACATTTGGAAACAAAGTCCTCTCACAATTATTGCAACATGGATGTCCAAAATGTCTAACTGTATTTTCAACAAGAGCATCTTTGCTTACTACTTTGCCCAACCCTAATTAGGTCAGTTGTACTTCAGCTTGGTGGTCATTATATTCCTACCCAGTGGGTGGATTAAAATCACAATTTGCTCTGAGCCCCCCCCCCCCCCAACCCC
>CABFOV010000003.1:426488-462138 GCA_902141375.1 Timema poppense | reverse complement strand
ATACGGCGATAACTTTATTACCTTGATTCCATTACTAAGGCAAAACTCAACAAACTCTTCTGAATTAAAAGTTGAACCATTATTAGACACAATCGCATCTGGCATGCCTATTGTTGCAAATCACTCTCTTAATTTGGTCACACATTTTCTTGCGCTGTATCTCTTTTAACAACCCATGCTTCAATCCAAAATATATCGCAATCAACTAGCACCAGGATCATGTGATTTTTATAATTCACGTATTCTATATGCACCTTTTCAAATGTTTTATTTGTGATAGGCTATGGTGTCAAATACTTGTATTGTCCTTGGTTTTCAGTAAATTGACACGTTTCACACCCTTTTACGGTATCTTCAATGTCAGCGTCCATAGATAAAGGAGAGTCAGCGCCTATGCTAGGCCACCAGCATATTGATCTAGCTAACAATTTCATTTTCACAATGCCGGGATGATGATCATACGATTCTTTAAGAATATTATTTCTTAAACTCATAGGAATAATTACACGAGATCCCCATACAAGCACACCTTCAACTGTGGAAATGTCTTCTCGTCTCCTAAAATAAGGTACCAGTTCAGGACCCACTTTGTTTGGCCATCCCCTATTTGACATCTATCGTACATCCACTAGAATGTTGTCTTTTGCTGTTTCCTTTACTTCTTTTTCAACTAATTTTGGAAGGGAAATAGCACAGAGCTCTCCTTCATCTAGAAAAGCTTCTTCAAGGGGTAATATTGATACTATATCCGCATTCTTGACATTGTTTCGATATTTCACTGTATAGTTGTAAGCTGATAGTATCAACGCTTATCTTTGCAATCTAGCGGCTGTAAGTGTTGGAATATTTCTTTTTTCACCAAAAATTCCTTGTATTACTTGCGCATCCGTGATTATTTCAAACTGTTGCCCGTAGAGAATTAAAGGTTTTTCATAATTATCAATAACATGTTACACTACCGCACCAAACCCATGTGGTGATGCGTCTTTTAAGACCCGTAAAGCTAAGCCCGGATTGTAATGAACTAACACGTTATGGTTGGTTATCATTTCTTTGCTTTTCTCAAAAGCTTCTTTACATCTCTTTGTCCATTCAAATTTCACATTCTTTGACAGCAAATTGTTCAATGGTTGTAGGAGAGTTGATGATATTGGAATAAATTTAGCATAAAAGTTGAGTAATCCCAAGTAGGATTTGAGTTGTGTGACATTCTTGGGAACTGGACATTTTTGAATTGCCTTTGTCTCCTCTTTTGTAGGTTTTATTCCTTCAGAACAAAACGTAAACCCAAAATACACTATTTCAGTCTTAAATAACTCAGATTTATTCAAATTTATCTTAATATGATGATCATTAAGACATTTCATGACCATTTGTAGTTTGGTAATTATATTGTTGTTCTGTTTCACCGATGATGAGAACATAATCGATATAACACACCAAGTCATCAATTCCTTGCAATATTCTGTCCATCACACTTTGAAAAATACTTGGACCACTCGCTATTCCATACAGCATTTGATGACACTTGAATAAACCGAATTCAGTATTTATAACTATCACTTCTTCTGATTCTAGGTTCATTTCCAATTGTAGGTATGCTTATTTTAAGTTATTACACAAAACACTTTCCCTGTGAGTTTGGAAAATATGTCTTGAATCTTAGGTAATGGGTACGGGTCAATCTTTAAAACCGGATTCACAGTTGTCTTGAAATTGGTACACAATCGTACGGATCCTCCCTTCTTTGGTACAAAAACAAAAGGGGTTGCCCATTGTGAATTATCGATAGGTGTGATGAGTCATTTTTCTTGTCATTTATGGACTTCTTCTTTTACTTTTTACTTTAATTGATAAGGAACATCATACGTTTTTTTAAATACAGGTATTGCATCTTCTTTTAGAATTAAATTTGTTTGAAATTCACAAATTTTTGTCACCTTTTTGGTTAAAATAATGGGGATATTTACTTGAGATTTCTTCTTCCAATCTTGCCAATTCAAGCTTTTTCCTCCAATTTGGTTCAAGCTTATCAAACCACTGTATTCCCAATAAAGGCACTGTTCTTGGTTTGTATACTACCATTGGTAATTTATAATTGTCATTATTATGTTTCACACACACTTCAATTATTCCATTTATTTCCAGAGCATCTCTGCTAACAGTTTTGAGCACTAAGTTAGTTGATTATAATGGAACATGCTGGAAATGTTTCTTGTAGATTCATTTACTGATAATGAATACTACAGCGCCAGTGTCAACTTTCGTATTTAATGGCACATCTTCTACTAACAACTGAACAATATGTTTTCCTTTTGGCTGATTTCGGTTATGTTGTTGATATTCAGATTTCCTACCATATCTTTTAAATCACTAGGTTCAGTATCAGTTTCTGAAGGAACTTCATTTGATGCTTGATCAACTTGTCTCACGTTGAAAGTTTTTTTATATCTTTGTTCCTAGATCGACAGAGCGTACTACTATGTCCTTTCTTATTGCATGTGTAACATCACCACTTCCCAATTGGGCAATCATTATAGCGATGAGCTGTACCACATTTTTGCACAAAGAACTGACATTTTCACAACGTTTTTTCTCGCTGACGAAACTCTTTTTTTGTTTTACCGCATTAACAAGCATCACCGGACGCAGCATTTGTGTTTGATTATCAGCTCATTCCATGCCGCTGGCAATTTTAACTGCTTGCTTAAAGTCCAGTGCGTCTTCAGGCAAAAGTCGCTTTTGAATAGGTACAGATTTCATACCACACACGAACCGATAACATAACGCATTGTTCAGGAATTGTCAGTAATAACATGTGTTTGATAGTTTTTTTAAATTCTACCACATAAGCACTGATAAATTCATTTTGCTTTTGATCTCGTTTAAAAATATAAATAGTTCCACAATAACGTTATACTTTGGTCCATAATTTGTTTGCAAAGCCGCCACTAATTGACCGTAATTTTTGGTAGTTGGAAGTTCCAGAGCCCATATGTTTTTCAAAATCCTGCATGCTTGAGGTACAATCATGGTTATAAACATGGGCACGTCCATATCGTCTTCAACAACATTTACAATGAAAAACTGCTGAAGGCGCTCCATATATGCTTCAAACTGTTATATTTCGGGATTATATTCATTCATTTTACCGATTAAGGCAATTTTAGATGGTTTAATTTACTTTCATTCCCAATATAAAAATTGTCACGATACTGTAGCACGGATAATAGTCATAAAACTGCACACAGCTGAACTTGCGACACGGCACACAGCTGGTCTTTGTCACTGACTCTTTCCACGGACACTTATACTACTGATGCTAACGCTATCTCTTGCTGAAACGTAGCACACAGCCATTACGATTTCACGCGAAAAGAAGAAACAGATTGTTTCTTTTTTTTTTTTACTCGCGAATTACTGTTATTTACTTCGATTATCTATATTAAAAACATCCTCGTCGCCAATTTATGCACTGTTTTACATTGGAACTGGGTTCTGGGAGTAACCACTGAATAATCAAATAACAAACGTGAACACCAAAAGCGTCAGCCATTCTTTTACTGACTCATCCCATACTGCCAACCTCTCAAACATTATCATACTGTGCACCTTCCAGAAGGGAATTTCTACTTACGTTCTAAATAGCCGTTTATCCTACTAAAATACCAATATATGCAAGTATTTTGGTATGAAATGAATCCACACCGATTGGGATTCCTACTAATATCAGGGTTTATTAGATACCGTACTTCCTACAAGTCTATAACGTAAATGATCGTCTGAACGTAATACTTCTATACAAAGTATGTCATTCAACTATATGTAATACATATTCAGAAAATTGAAAAATGACACCTGTACACGGGACCTTTGGCTTAGTACGACAATGCTCTTACCACTGAGCTGTCCAGGAATCGTCCCGTGCCCAGGGTCATTCTCCACTCATATTTTATGGCAGAGTCTATGATGGACGTGCAGAAATCGCGGCTACAAATATGTGATTTTTATTAAAATCATGAGCTAACAAATAACGCAGTCATCTTCGACTATGTAGTTGGCTTAATGCTGCCACTTGTACAATAATTTGGGAGCGCAGAAAAAACACAATTGAGCATCGAAACATTAAAAGCAATTATTATAATATGATGTAATTGAATGTACTTTTGTGAAGAGTTCTAATACAAAATTAAAGGCATTGACAATTTTTTTTTAATTCATCGAGAAAAATATAATATATATTGTTTTAAATAAGAAAAATTGTTTCTCAAGTAAGAATTATGTATGCATATATTTTATGCTGTATATCAGTATATGGATTCTTTTTAGTACTGATTTTGTAGGTTCTTCCTTGGTTATTTGATTACTTACTATGAATATTTATTGTGATAATTTTTATGCACAGTAAATATATGCTTTAATGATATTTAGTTAGTTATTATATTTTATAATTTTGGTCCAGGATTGACATGGATAGTAAATTTTCAGTCACCCTAATGTAAAATAAATCTGGATTCAATGATATTAATAATATTTGCAAAGGTATTAAAAGGCATGTAAAAGGTTAAACTTATTTGCAGGTCACAACCCAAGACCAAATATCTGCAATCTTAATTTTACCGTTATTAATTATTAGTATTAGTATTTTTATACGGTATATATAATTTAATGATTGAGTAACATCTCTAAGATCACTAATGATTTTGTTTTATTCCATTCATATTTTGTGTCACCCTCTTTTTTTATTCCCCATAATAGGCTACTTTAAACTCTACAAACAAAAAGCACGCAAGTACCATTGTGAGCTTACAATAAAACTATGTATTAAACCACCTTTATTGTAGACTCTCAGCTTCCCTTTACTCAGAATTGACCACATGCCACTGGAACACATAGATGTCAAATTTGGCCCTCCTATATCGCATGCCATCTATGAATTTAGAATAAGGATCATAGTGGAAATGCTGTTGGCAGAAGACAAACATTGGGCATAAAGAGTAGGAAAACCACCATAACTGCAAGTAATAGGATTTGGCATGGGGTTTTGTGTAGGTCTATTTATCAGCAAGAACACAACTTTAGGGTAGTAAGAAAGGTAATAATGGAGGAGCTAGTAAATAGAAAAGCCAGAACTAAACCGATAAATCACATCGAATTTCTGTGGATGAATGGCATAATGAAACATTTCAGGGACCATGAGGAAATATGTAAAAAAAACGGGAACGCCAATAACGTCTAGCAAAAGGTCTTTATATTAAAAGTATGAAAAATACAAAAGGTATGGAGAGATGAAAAATCAAGTATTCCTGGTCACATGCTATGATGGCAATAGCTGGCCAGGAAATGTATTCTGGGATGGCTATTACGGGTTGACAGGAGGATCTGCTGCAACTTCTACAACTACACAACCCAATGATTAATGTGCGATTACAAGGGAACTACCTTATTATAGGGGCAGGAGGCAAGATAAATAATAGACCGAAGGAAACTCAGATGGAAGGAAAAAAAGGGGATTAAAGATTGGAATAGCCGAGAATGTATCAGAAATGGTATCCATTCCAAATAAGGAACCAGTATTGGTAAGGTCAGGAATAGTAAGTGTGGAGGAAAGGGCTAAAACATCATCATTGGTTGTTGTGGCAGAAAAAGCCAAACACGTAAGAGACAAAAAGAAAATAGGAGTAAAGAATTAGGATATGGTAAGGAACAAGAGAAACAATATTAAAAAGAGGGTAAGGACCAACTTGTGATAACAAAAAAGAGCCAGTTGTGATAGTACAGCAAATCTAGAGGAAGGGGACGTGAAGATTACTGACATAGTCTCATATTTCTATCCCAAATTAGAGGAAAACCTTCAGCTGTCAAGATTAAAAGAAAATCACAACTTTAACCTGGCTCTTCGTCACTTAGTGAGGAAGAGCAATGAGAAAGATAACATGATTACTTTTCCTAGACTGGAGCCACGGAAGAGAATACAGTTAAAGGTGGCAAATTTACCCACAGATATATGTAAATTAAGGGAAATTGTAAACAAAGTATTTAAAGAAGAATGGAATTTGGAAGAGGTGTACAAGCACCTTGTTCAAGCACACAGTTGTACCGCGTTCGATGCAAAAGCAAAATGGCCACACGTATCATCCGTGATGGAAGAAAACAAGAAAGTAGGAATCAAAATATGACAAATGAATGCTATTCGAAGTGTAATCGTGATGCAAGACGTGAGGAAGATGGCGGAAGAAAAGGTGCTGGATGTGTGTGCCTACAGTAGTCCTACAGCACCAGAAACGGAACTATCCCGCATATGTTAAAAGAGGCCAGAATTATATAGAATGGGAAGGCACCAACTAGTGTCGTTATAGTGCTCAACAGGTACATAACAGTAACAAGTATTAATCAATTTTGTAATGAGAAGGTCATTTTTGTGGAAATTCGAACTGGGATCGGTGTATGTTTACTAGTAAACATGTATTTTAAGTTCCGAGAAGAAATACAGCCTTATATAAAATCTGACATAGCAACGACATAAGAAGGGAAGATATTAGAATAAGAGGTTATAGGGAGTATCAAAGAAGGAAACTACTAGAGGATACAATAACAGTAAGGCAATTGGAGGTGGTTAACCAGCCAGTAAATCCTACAACGTATGTAACAAAATCAGGAGCCAGCTCTAACATTGATGTCACCTTGTGTAATGGAAGCAAGAGAATAGGGAACTGGCAAGTGCATGTTTGTGAGACATCCAACGATCATAATCTGATAACTTTTGACCTGGGTAAAGAAGTAGACAGGGTAAATATTGGCACGCGACTCCTCTACAACCTGAAAAAGGCAGATTGGGAAAAGTTAAGAAGAGAGTTGTACTACCGCAACCTGTATCGCAGAGAGACAACATAAACCTAAAATCGAAGGAATTCATTTGGGCCTTGCAGGTGGCTATGAGGAAAGCAATACCGGTTATGAAGGAAGTCACGAGATGTGTAAGAAATCGATCATGGAATGAACAACTGCAAAAGCTACGTGGGTATGCAAGGAGAGCAAGACGAGAATACCAAAGATGCCTAGAACCAGCAGGAAGACTCTTACTATTAAATATATACAGGCAAAGGAAGGAAGAATTCGAAAATATATTGAATATTGTTTAAAAAAAATTATAGCTGGGACAGATTTGTTAAAGAAGAATTGAGGAAGAATGCATGGAGTGTACCTTTTTAGATTGCAGTAGAGAAAATTAGACCCACAGCTGTCATTTCAACATTTAAGAAACCAGAAAAGGGAGAAATGACTACCTGATGGGAGGAACCGGCTAGGCTACTAATGAATGTGTTGCTCCCTGATGATAATCCGAAGAAGCGAGATGTGTAGAACAAAATAGATAAGCAGGATATGAAAATAGCATATAATAATGAAAACGTGATAGTGGAACCAGTGACACAGGACGATATTAAAAGGCTAATAGCAGGAATGAGAAGAAAGAGGCACCTGGACCTGATAGAATTCGGGGTAGAGGTGAGTCAAGAAATCAGTAAACAGCACCCTTTATGGCACAGCTCATGAATGAGTGCTTGGCTCAAGGCAAAATCTTAAATGCATACAAGCGGAGAAAAGTGGTGATTCTGGGAAAAGAGGAGGACAATGACCTGCAACTCCCAAAGTCGTACATACCGATATGTTTGATGAATATATGTCCAAAACTGCTGGAGAAAATTATATGTAAGAGAATTCAAAAAGATAGAGAGGTGGTGGGAATACACCCTTAACAGTACAGCTTTAGGAAAGGCAGGTCTACCGAGGATGCGATCTGTACTGCTATTAGCCTGGTAGAAAAATCTATGGCAAAATATCTGATAGTAATATTTGTGCACATCTCAGGTGAATTTGATAACCTTTGGTAGGTAGCCTTATTCAAGAGATTAAGAGAACTAAACTGTCCGGGGAGTCTTTACAGAAGCTTTAAGGACTATTGTAGGGACAGATATGCAAACCTTAGCTGCCCAGGAATGACAATAAGCAAAGAATTAACATATTGATCCCCACAAGGATCAGTCAGTGGTCAGATCTTTTGGGACGTTGGTCTCGAGCCTGGGTTGCTGGAGATTGAAGCACTCCCTGAAGTGGTTGCTTTTGCTGACAACCTGCTGATAGTTGTGGAGGAACCTGGAATAAAAAAGTAATACGGTGCTGGGCGGATTAGATAAATGGTGTAGGAAAGTAAGACTCAGATGGCGTCTGCGAAGACCATCTACATGCTGCTCGGAGGAGTGCTTAAGAGAGATTATATAATTAAGATAGCAAAACAAGCAATTAAAATTAGGAAAACGATTGGATACCTGGGGGTGACGATTGACGAGAAGTGTAGCTTCCTAGCTCACATGAACAACGTATGCGGGAGAGCCTTGCGGGTTATGAATGGGATAGTCAGTAGGCCTATAGGGCAGCGACAGTTCCATCTGCCCTTAAAACCGATTAGACTATACCATCAGGCGTTGCTGATGTCCATAGTGGGATATGGAGCAGGAGTGTGGGCACAACAACTGAGAGAGGACAGAGCTAAAAGGAAACTCAAAGGCCTTCAGAGGAAAATTTTCACGAGTCATTCTAGGGCCTACAAAACAGTATCACCAAACGCGTTGTGTGTCACTCTAGGTGTTTGGCTCCTAGACTTAGAGGTGCAAAGAGGGCCGCTGGATATTGGCTTGAAAAAGGGAAGCTAGCCAAAGTAATAGAATTAACAACCAACGGTGTAAGTACCAAGAATGATATAAGAGAAACACTCCTGGGGGAGTGGCAAGCAGACTGGGAAGAGAGTACCACAGATAGGACATTCAGTTATTTCCGGATGTACCAGAAAGACTGAGAATGAAGCATTTTCAACCTTCCCAGCGACTTGTTCACTATATCACAGGGCATGGCCCATACCGAGCGTCCCTCTTTATGATGAACTTGAGCGAAACCAGTCTTTGCTGTTGCGGAGGGATGTGGATCGGTGGAGCTACATCGATGAAATAGCAGACAGGGACTGACATATGGACGAACTAAAAGAAAGAAGAAGACAACGACAGGACCAAGACTTGAGACAAAACAGACAGGAAGAAACAACTGAGGAAGAAGTGACAAGTGAAGACGGATACGGAGAAGCAACATCAGACTCAGATGAGACGGTACCAAACTGGTGAAACAAAACACAGAAAGTGTAATAAAAGGCATGGTGGACTAGATTTTGATGGACTATGGCTATATCTAGAGCTCTAGCCAAGGAAAGGCATCTCAAAGATACCAGTGATGAATATCACTGATGAACCTGGGACGTCTGGAATACCGGCTAGGCAAGGAAAGTAAGTGGTTACAGATGAGATGTTGGAAGTTGTTCCCAACTCCAAGAGCCCTGCTCGCTTGGAAACAAGGGTGATGCTGGGCTGGAGCTATCAAGCACTCCGGGGATGTCGACTGGCCATGGTGGGAAGTGACCAGAGCAGAAAAAGGAACTTCCTTCAAGGAAAATATAAACTGATTGTGTAAACGATGGCACTAGGTATAAGTTAGGTTAAGTTAGATTTAAGTCCAAGGCAGGCATATCAAAAAGGAAAAATGTATCTAGTCAACTTCAATAATGAAAGAGGGACAAGTATAGTTATGTTATCATACATTAACTAATGGTATTTATATATAGAAGACAGAGCTGCTAACAGGCACAGTTCGAGGTAAATTGGTAATGATAAATAACAGGACAAGTAGTTTTAGTAGTAGTAGTAGTAGTAGTAGTATGTTTATATTCCAGAAAGTTTGTGTAAAATCTTTAGATTAACTATACATAAGGCATATTGTAATATGAATAAAGCATAAAAAGCCCTGATTTATAGTTTAAAAAAAAGACAGTGTGTGGCCATTTAGTAATTTTTTTCGCTAATTCCTTTCTTTGAGAGGGTATATTTAAGTCAAATAATTATACTTTTATACTAAGTTTAGTTTTTTGAGTGCATGGATATCTTGGAAAAAACACAGACTTTAGAGAAAGATCTGGAAAAAATATTAACTAAAATAATATAAAATAGACAACACCATATAACCGTTTTTTTCCAAGATTAATTATTAGATTTCGACAGAGAGCGATTGTACTTGAACTCTTATTTTGTTTTTCACTAACCCACTACATTCAGATAAAAAAAAATCAATTTTAGTTAACTTTGGACAGAGTGAGCAAAATGTCAGAGTCCTCTATAGAGGTTCATTATAACCAGAGTTGACTGGATATTTGTATTTTTAAAGGGATAATGACCCACGCCAGATCACCTGATTCCTGATTTTAAAATTCAACAGTGCTCTCAAGTCTCTGATTTTTTTTCAAAAGTTTGGTATGTTTAGATACCAATGAAATATCAAATTATTTTTAAGATTTTTCATCCCAAAATTGAGGTCAGGAGAAATTTTTGAAAATTTTGATTCTCACACAATTTAGGTTACCCGCACTTTCTGCATCAGTTTAAGTTTTCCTGAGCATTTAAAGTGAATTTTAGTCTTTTTGTACCTTGGTAAGTTCTATAAGCTATAACTCGCCAAACACAACTTACATGTTTTTTTAAAAATGATCTAACAACACAGGCTCATGACCCAAAGGGCTTTTTCTATTAAAAACGAAAGTTAGAATCAGGATCAGTAAACCAGTTTAACTTTCATAGATAACTAATTTAATTAATACTAGTCTCCACTACACTCACAACACTATAAGCATTCACACTTCACAGTATTAAAAACACTTTACATACGGTATCTCCAGACAAGCTGTTCGAAAACTGCCATGATTTATATTTTCACAAACTGAAAGCAGTTGGGGGTAGGTAGCTTGACTCTTTCCCCCCTACCCGCCCCCCTCTTTCTTTCTACCTATCCTATCCCCCGCTCTTTAATTCTTTCTTTGTTGACTAATTTACAACATGTTTTCAAATAGTTTCAACTTTAAAGGTTATGTTGCTTCCTAATCTCAAAGACTTACCCACTTATACAGCTCTCCCCACATTCAATAATACTTGATACTTCCTTAGTTAATATTTTGTCTTAGCCTATCCAGCTTTGTTGTCCGACTTATGGACAGACACAATCACAAACTATTTTTTTAAATATACATAAGCATTATAATGGTGGTGACAAGCTATTTGTCTAAACCACAAATAAGTTTTTTTTGTCAAATTTCAGGGAATGGGGGTTTGAACCCTCAAATATCCCCCCCCCCTCCTTGGCTATGGCCTTGAGTAAAGTTGTTGACAATAATAGTAATATTATTGCTAATTTTTAAATTACTAATTACTTTTAAATGTTTGAACATGTTTTGTGCTCTTGCTTATAAGAACTTTTTTGTGAGCAAATTTAAGTACAAAAGAAGAAATGATTTGTGCTTTTCAACAACAAAAAACACCTTTATTTTAGATTCACAATTATGGAAAAAGAGTTTTGAATAAGACTAACTTGAAAGCCTTGAGCATTGAGAAAATAGTTACAAAAGGAAAAAAAAGAGAACTTTAAAAATTTAAAGTGAATCGTGTATTAATTAGTTGCAGTCAAACACACCTTTAAATAGTATAATTTGAGGGTCTCAAATTTATTTTTTATACATTACTGTTTACAGCCAGGGTCACTGTTTTATTCAAACCATATATTTTACACTATCAACTTGCTAGACTTGTCATAACTTTCAGCATTCAGAATAATTTTATCCATTTACACTTATCGGAGCTAATTTTCTAAATCACATTTATAACCATCTCTGACTCTCTCTCTCTCTATATATATAGTCTTGAGATGGTAATAAATAAAAAAAATAAAAAATGTATGTGTGCGCGCGCACACACACACACACACATTTATTTGGAAGAGTATGCTTACCAGTGGCGGCTCATGGGGAAAACTCTTCAACAGGAGACATTAAAGTTGTCTTAATGTATCCATTTACACTTATCGGAGCTAATTTTCCAAATCACGTCTTGAGATGGTTATAAATGTGATTTGGAAAATTAGCTCCAATAAGTGTAAATGGATACATTAAGACAACTTTGATGTCTCCTGTTAAAGACACACACACACACACACACACACAAGAGGAGAAAGGAGCTCTATTGTGGACCTCACGTTCATCAGCAGCAATCTTGGAAGAAGGAACAGCTCATGGAAGGTGACTGATGTCTACAGCTATAGCAATCATCGGCTGATCTCCTGGGAGGTATCGGTCGACCGGTAAAAGTTCTGAACCAGCACCAAGGAAGATAAACTCACTTGGTTGGAAGACCAGCATGTTTGACCCGAATCTATTTCGCACAGCGCTCGATGACGGACCAATCGGAGAGGGTAGCGCCACGTGTAGAGTAGAGGAGGTTATGAGGCGGGTCACCGAGGGCTGTGATGCCACAATGCCTCAAAAGCGCTCCACTAACCATCGTCCTCCGATGTATTGGTGGAACCACACGGTTGCTTCGCTCCGCCAGGCGTGTATTCGAGCAAGGAGACTATCCCAGCGTGGTCGTGGGAAACCGAATTCCGATCAGCTGGAGGCGGAGCACAAGGCAGCACGGCGGCGGCTTGCCAAAGCCATTAAGGGCAGTAAGAGACAGTGCTGGGATGAGCTCCTGGTAGAGGTGGAGGGGGATCCTTGGGGGAGGCCATATAAGGTGGTTATGACCCGGCTTAAGAGCCAGCCTATGCCCCCGCTAACGTGCCCAGACTTACTGAGTAAGATCGTCTCAGCGCTTTTTCCGCAGCAGCCCGAATGCGACCACCATATCGAGCAGGATAAGGAGGGTACGATCCCGCTGGTGACAGCTGAAGAGCTGAAGAGAGCATGCGCGAAAATTGGAAATACGAAGGCCCCAGGGCTGGACGGTATCCCTAACATCGCGCTCAAGGAAGCCATTAAAGCAGTGCCAGGAATGTTCCTGGACATGTATAACACATGTCTCCAGGAGGGCATCTTCCCTCAAAAGTGGAAGCAACAGAGACTGGTGCTCCTCCCCAAGGGGAAGAAACCACCGGATGAACCTTCATCCTATCGTCCACTTTGCATGCTTGATACAGCTGGCAAAGTCCTGGAACGAATAATCCACGGGAGAATCGAGAAAATAACTGAAGAAAAACTATCAGATAAGCAGTATGGTTTCCGCAAAGGGCGTTCCACGCTTGATGCTATTGACCTGGTGGTGAGACTTGCAAGGGATGCGATTTCCGGCGTCAGGTGGAAAAACGGTGAGAAGCAGTACTGTCTAGTAGCGACGCTCGATATCAAGAACGCCTTCAATACAGCCAGGTGGGACTGCACCATGGGGGCGCTAGCGGAGATGGATGTTCCAGGATACCTGCAGAAGATGGTAGCTAGCTACTTCACTGACAGGGTCCTCAAGTACGACACGGAGTACGGCCCACAAGAGTATCGGGTAACTGGGGGAGTACCTCAGGGCTCGGTTCTTGGGCCCCTCTTGTGGAACATCATGTATGATGGACTCCTGAAGCTCGTGCTACCAAGAGCAGTGACACCAGTAGCCTTTGCTGATGATGTCGCACTTGTCATTGTAGGGAAACACCTGGAGGACATCAGAAACCTCTTTGAGGTCACATTCACGAGGATTCAGCGGTGGATGGATTCGGTTGGCCTGAAGCTGGCAGAGCACAAAACTGAGGCAGTATTGATCACTAGCAGGAAGAAGATTGAGACAATCTCACTGCGAGTGGGTAAGCATGAGATCACGTCCCAGCCATACATTCGGTATTTGGGGGTGATGCTTGACTCGAGACTCAACTTTAAGCAGCAGGCGGAGCATGCCGGTGCCAAGGCAGCTGTGGTTGGGACTGTTCTATCACGGCTCATGCCCAATGTGGGAGGCCCCAAACAGAGAAGGAGAGCACTCCTGTCATCGGTTGTCACGTCAGTCCTCACGTATGGAATTTCCATATGGGCCGATGTACTGACGCTTCAGGAGTCCCGTCGTAAAGTGGCACCAGTCTACCGGCTGAGTGCTTTACGAATAGCAAGTGCATTCCGCACGGTATCAGAAGATGCGGTGTGCGTTATCGCCGGAGTGCTGCCGATTGGGGTCTTGGCGGAAGAGCGGAAGACCTTGTATCGTCGCAAAGGTCTAACATCGCTGAGCGCAGAGGAGTTGAAGAGGCAGGAGCGGCGAAGCAGTCTCCAACGATGGCAGCGGCTGTGGGATGCCTCCACCAAGGGGAGATGGACTTACCATTTGATTCCCAAAGTGGATAGGTGGTACAATCGCAGCCACGGAGCTGTCAATTACTACTTGACACAGATGATCTCGGGACACGGGTGCTTCCGGGCATACCTATACAAGTTCAAGTACGAGGATTCTCCGGAGTGCCCCATTTGTCGCGGAGTAGAGGAGAATGCTGAGCATGTGTTCTTCACGTGTCCGCGGTATGATACCCAGCGTGAATAGCTGGAGGCCACAGTAGAGGGAAAGATTACGCTGGAAAACTTGGTGGATATGATGCTCTCATCAGAGGCAGCGTGGGAGGCGACAAGCACGTTCTCGACGGAAGTACTCAAGGGTCTACATCACGAAGAGCAGGAGAGGAAGAAAAAAGAATCGGAAGGAAAGAGCCTAGTACATCCCTAATCCCACTGCCAACATCTAGGTGGGAACGGGGAAGTAGGAGAGGCCAAATTACAGAAGGAAGAGCAGAACAACAGCTAATGCCTTCCCCCACGAAGTAATACCTAACGGTGGTTCCGTGGGGGAGTAATAGTGGCGAGGAGAAGAGGGTCAGGTTTTTTAGTCGGTAGGGGTTTGGTCAAGCCTAAACACGCCGCAAATCTTGGCGGCTTGTGGGCACTTTAACATCCAAACCGAGCCCGACACACTGTGCGTAAAAGCATTTTCCCCCCTAAAAAAACCACACACAAACATTTATTTGGAAGAGTATGCTTACCAGTGGCGGCTCATGGGGAAAAATCTTCAACAGGAGACATCAAAGTTGTCTTAATGTAAAATTCCTCTTGAGGATTTAAACTTATATTAAAAAATAATCAAACTTTCAGTAAAGCTCTGCTACCAATTTGCTAACTTTAGGTATTTATTATCATGAAAGCCGATTTGTTAAAGAATTCCATTTATTTTATTTTACGCTTTAGTTAAGAGAAACACATAGACAGAATGGTATGGTATATTAATACAATTTATTTATGTTATTATTTTACAAGTTTGTATAGTAACAAGTGTGTGCAGTAACCATGTCAAATGTTAATATATACTTTTAACAAATAATGATAATAGGCCTAGTTATATAAATGGTTTAAAATATACTTTGATAATGACTTCTTTTATAATACTATTTAACTTTATAAAATAGTTTATTCACAATAATAACGGATATTAAACGAAACATTAATAAAAAGGTGGCTATAATTTACATTCAGTTTGATTTATAGAATTATTGATTGCCCTTTTAATATATAACATTATTGGAAACATGAAATATTAATAATAAAGAATAAAGAAGATGTATTAATTAAGGTAGTATATGACCCACATAATCATACAAAACAAATCTATAATAATTTTTGATAAGTATAACATGCCAAAACCAAGTTTAGAAAAACTGTGCAAACAATCTAATAAAATGTAAACACTAAAATGTTAAAACTAGATTGTTTTGATTATATTGACACTTGGAACAAAATAAAATCATAAAATACACCAATGTAATTAAAAGGTATATAATTTAAAAACATACCCCGCACAAATATTCAGACTAAGAAATATATAAATGTATAATATTTAAATTATCATATATTTTTATAATACTTTTTTAAATATCATTATGATGCCACCATAATATGAAGCTTATAGGCTCTGTGAGTGACAGTGAAAGTATGAACTTGCACAGTTCAATTTGAGTATAGACTTTAGTTGTGAACAAAACAACAATTAAAAGAGTTCATAGATGATCCACCCAATACCCAATCATAATATAACAGAAAGTTATGGACAGTGAACCATCGTTTATTATTTACTAAACATTAATTATTTGACTTATGGGTATTCAATCTGTGAAACAATTTATGTGTACCCACAATACATTTACACAAAGAGGTAGTTCATTGAGTAAAATAAGTTCTTTTTTCATATTACCGTCTCTTATAATAAATACTATCAACCCAAATAAGTGAATGAATACAAACTATTTTATATGACCCTGTACATATATAGACTTGAAAATAATAGTTAAGTTGAAATTTTCCACTTTGAAAAGTCCAAAAATCCACATATTTTGATTGATCATCAAGACCTAAATGCTTGGGAAACAAAAGGTAACTGGTAAAGGAGCGTATAATGGATCGTTGTGAATTGTAATTTAATAAGGTGGTCACAGCACAATCTGATACCTTAGCTCTGTGGGTAGCGTGTCTGTTTACTGAGTTAAGGGTCATAAGTTCGGTTCCCAGTATGGCCAAAAAAATTATCATTTGTGATATGTGGGTTTACCCATTCACAGTGATAAATTAATTACCAGGGATTGGATGTTATCCCAGTCCTAGTCTTAAGTTAGATTATAAGCCACATGAAGCTGTGACAATCCTAACAAGCCAGTAATGGAAAAATATACACTTCAATCTTCTATCTACAATAACCCATTAAAAATTGGTGTGGCAAAACCTCATACATTTTTAGCTTGAAACACTATCAAACTAATGATATAGATGAACAAAAATAAATTCACCAAACAACTATTGTTAGACCTGCTTTGGTGGCTTCATAATCTTTAGAATTACACTCGCAATAGACTAGAATGTCAATGACAGGGAGATTTAGGTTCAAATTTCAGTCAGGGGTACTGAAGGTGGTTTTCCTAAATGTTTTTCCACGCTTCCTCCAAACAAATGTGGGTACACTTCCTCTAAATTCAACCTTACTCATACATAGCACATTAGCGTGATTAGTAGATTCATGTGTACAGCCCAGACAGGTAATAAGATGTGAGGTTAAGAAAATCCCTAATAAGGAATTCTGTGCTATATAATTCATTTTCGCTCTTTAGACAAGTTTCAAAACAAGTATACAGGAAAGGTTTTGCCCAAACTTGCTGCGCGTACACACAAAACAAGCATCTTTCCTTAGATTTTCCAACATTAGAGGCAACCAATATACGCTTATGAGTATTTAAACATTCAAATTTATAATAATTTCAGTAACGGTAATATATTTTTACTAACCGCACATTCCTGCTTATTAAAATTTAAAATCCAAACACAAGATCTGTAAATGCAAAAATACTGTTCCTCACATCAACAGTACAACTACTTCCTGCAGGTTTGCTTGTTGCAGCACAATTTGGCACACACAGAGCATAAAGCCTTCAATAGGTCAGGTCACTTTTAAAAACTGGCATTGATATTAAACTTAATTCAGTCTTTAAGATTATCAATATAGAAACCTGGTGTATAGTGAACAAAGGTTGGTAAGATATGGAGTAGACCAACTAATTAAAAAATAATAATACAAGAGGCTTGACTAAATGCTACAAATTTTAGATAAAATACATTTACGAAAACAATGTGCAAAGACTGTCAAGTAGTGTAATGCAAGTGATAAGCAATGAAGCCAAACTGTAAAGGATAAATTCATTTCACTTAAGGCTTTGATAGAAAAATCAAACTCTTTTATTTATTTATTCACACAATGCAAACTCCCATTGTCCGATAACTTTCATAGTTAGTTACACATGATTTTAAAGTCCTGGAAAATATCAGTAAAAAAAATAAGAAAGTGTAGTTATGGAAGTTATCAAAAGATTATGAGTGTGAAGAAAGTATGAAGAAATTAAGAGAAAAGTAGCCGGTATTAGTTTTATCTCAAGGCCTAATTCAACTATTCTTTCAGATTAGCTTCCTTCATTATCACTTAGATTACATTACATTACATTACACTGCTTTGAAACTTTTTTTAAATACATTAATTTCTATGTTATTAGGCAATTATTTTAGATAAAATAAAAAATGTACATACAAACTCATATGACTAACAGTAAAGTTTTAATAAACTATGTATATATAAAACTTAATATTTAAAATTGTCGCTAGTATACATATTATACTTTGAACATATTTGAAAAATGACACCTGAACCATGTGATTCAAACAGAAAAACAAAGGACTGATCATAAAAAATGTGTCTGTGGCCTACCTTTCCTCTATCTTTCTCTCTCTCTCTCTATATATATATATATATCTTTATTTCAGCTTACTACCCATTTGGGTTATACTTCTTCTTCATTTTAATTATCATTTTGAGAATAATTAATAAAATTAGTAACATTTCTGGTTATGAAATAAGATTATTGCTACTTGAAGTGAAGGTCATGTTTGTAGTTTGCTTGTTAAAGATTTAGATCTGGTGATGCTTCAATAGCAAAATTAAAACTTGCTTTATTCACTAGAAAATATTTGTCATGGAGTTGTTCTTTTTATTAAGGATTTGTACCTTCTGTTTTTCAATATTAACTGATATGTTGTTACAGTCATATTTGAAAAAAGTTTCACAACTTTGTTATCAATTTCCCTTATAATTTTTTATTCTTAAATCAATTATGTTTGAAAGAAGTTACAGGAGAGGTGGATATAGACATATCAAAAGAAAGAACACAATATGGCTTTTACAAATATCCATATAGTGTTCATTCAGTTTACATGTTTCTATACACCTTTCTAATACCGTCTTCCAAATATAATACAATTACCTCATAAAATGAAGAGGTTTTCTTTATGGAGTAATTCTTAGTTGAGATTTGTGTACCTAATGCAGATTATTTTTTTATTTGAGGTATTTAATCTACACTTTCTGAACCAAATGGTTATATCAGTACACGAGAATGTATATGAGCTATAGCAAAAGGACCTACCAATTTTTCTGGGAAAGGTATTGTCACATACCTTTTTTTTTACATGCCACAATAGACATGGGACTGAAGGATTTACTTCCCCTTTTAAGGAAGTTGTAATACAGAGTTTAATCGCTCAAGAAAAATCCGTGAAACCCGACTAGATTGGAACCCATTAACATCGAGTCCTGAGGCGAGCATTTTACCCCGGATCACCGAGGTCACTATTTGCTAGAAACAATATTGTTCTACTCAAATGAAAATTTTAAAGTCTTCACTACACACCAGTATGTTATGTACTGGTAAGCCAAGTTGTAGTTATCAACAGTACAACAAAGGTGCAAAGAATCTTAGAATTCGTCTGACAATGGCAAACATGAAGGGAAAAGTTAACTTATTTTTATCAAAGGCTTAACTTAACTATCATTTCAGGTTGCCTTCATATTCTTTCAATTACACAACACAGTAATTAATGTTGACCTATTATTTTTTTCTCAGTAATACTATATTCTCTGAAAGAGATAGGATGTAATTAGGTGGACTAAATAGAACTTGCTTAAGAGATAGATAGGTAGCGGGTAAACTTTAGTAAGTGCGGCTATTAACTTTTGAGTTCCTAATGCCATAGAGTATTTAGTAAATAATATATTATCAACTATTATTCCTGAATAGGTTGACATTAATAATTTTAATAAAATGTTTGCAACAAAGAACCTTCTGTTAGCTGACACCACCTCTTTTACCATAAAGAGGGTATATTTTATTGTTTCATCATATTCCAGGAATGAAGTATAACCCATTACATTGTTTAATCTGTTTTATGCTCAACCTACTCATTAGGCCATATGCAAGAATGAGAACGAGTAAAAGTAAAGGGTGAGTGAGAAGTGAAGTGGCATTGATTTGCTTGCTTTTGGTAGTTTGCATGAACATAGGTATCCCATTTGAGTGCAATCAACACCACTCACTTCACTTTTACTCAATTCTCTTTTTGTATAGGGCCTATTGAATATGGGTCCTAATTCAATTCTCATTTCCAGGTGTTATTTTCAACTTAATTTAAAATAAATTATCTATAGTTATCAAAAAAAAAGAAGAAAAGAGGAAACGGAAACAATATACATGTTTTATGCTTAGGAACTAGTAAATTACTTTTAATACCAAACAATCATCTACATAAGGTAAATGGCACACATGTTATCATAGAGAACTAGCTCGGAAGATTTCCATTCCATCGAGTAACATTTCACTCAGGTGAACATGTATATAGCTCCAGACATGCTTCAATATGGGTTTCAAAAGGTTGTAGTGAAGTGAAGCCAAAGTTACATTTTCGACAGAAAAGGAGCTGAAAAAAAAAAGATATATTAGAATATTATTATTAAGGTTGAGGGAATGCAAAACAAACACAGTTTACTTATGGTTGATTTAATTATTGATATTTACAACTTGAAACAAACATACACACACATAATTCCATATAAACAAGAATAACTACGAACATGACGCAAACAACAAAAGTCACACACAAATAAGCACTCAAAGAAATTGACCAAATGAATTAACAAAAACACCATTTCAGCAACAAAATAATAAAGTTTGGTTAAGTTACGAGAAGTGACACCGTCTATAGCCCCGTCTACATACTGTTTCCATCAGGTGCTCAACTTTGATTTTCTAAAAAACTGCTAAGGATTAACAATAACAGCAAAAGTTAATATGTGCGCACATCGAAATTAAAGCTCCAATGGTAGTGAAAGGATCTGTTGCTATGGAAACAAATACAAAATTAAATGATAGTTTTACACATGAAGATGTTTCAGAAATATTTTTCTGAAAATTTAAAAACCTCAGAAAGTGTGGCATCTCGGAAACCAGAAGTTCTCAGAAAAAGAGGTGTCAATTTAGTAGTTTAAACATTCTATTAGTATTCTTATGTAAACAAGATATAAATGGCACCAAACGGCTGTATTAAATACTCTCTTCTGATGAATAAAGGGATTGATGTACCCCAAAAATTACATAATGTGTTTTGTTGTGTTTTAATTGTGAACTTTGAGGACTACAGTTTTATGGTAGGTTTGTATGCCTCGCCCTTATATCCTCCTTTCAATGTTTTATTAGTATGTTTAATAAGTAAAATAACCTCCGATTGCGCCTTGCTCGGGCCATTTTTTTTTTTTTTCAAAGAGTTTAGTTGGACATAGTATCAGATTTATTGATTGTCACAGTCAAATAATTAAGGATACAGACTGTGTAGACGCAATTTCGATTTCTAAGGACCACAAAGGACTTCAGGAATCTGAAGACGAGGCTTAAGGCATCAGACTTGATGGGAAAGTTGAGGTTTGAATCTAGGCTGGGTCCAATGAAAGTGGTTTTCAAATATGATTTACCATTATAATTTCCCCATCCCTTCTTCATACTGATGTAGGTGCAATTCCTATTAAAACTACCTTCTCCCCCATCACTCTGGTCATAACTAATAAAAATAATCTTATAGTAGATATGCGATCAAATGGAAATTAGAAGATTAAGGACCTTAATAGTGAGGCTTTACACTAGCTAAGTTGATAAAACATCTGCCTACTGATTTAAGAGTCCCAGATTTTATTATCTAGGGCCAAAATGTTTGGGTTTGGTTTTCCTTTTATTAAGTGGTAAAATAATAGATTAGCTATATTATTTGTCCTTTAATTCAGTTAAAATGATCTGTTAATAGCCTAATTGGACATTGTCTTAATAAACATAATGATTTATTGCAAACATTTCTAATATATGTTTGCAATTTTTACACTTTTGGTTGACAAAATATATGTTGATAAAACAGAAGAGAACATTTTTGCAATCGTTAAATGTGGTTTGTGTACGATTACACTAAGGAATAATAAACAAAATACGAAACACTTCAAATTTCTTTGTTTATGATTCTTATGTTTTCTTATATGAAATAATGTATTACAATAAATAAGATCAACAATGATTTTAAACTAGTTAACCAACATAATTCTATAACTAAATAGTTACTAAACTAGATTTAATTTTGTAGCTAAACATATTAATTAGTACAAGTTTTAAATATCTTAAGTTCGAAAACATTTAATATAATTATATATTCTTGATATTTAATTTAACGTAAATTGTTATTTTAGAAAGGGACCAGGCAAAAATAGTAAAAAGAATCATTCAATTATTTAGTAATCTGCTATTTTTATTGTCATTGCTTTGTCATGGCAACACAAGTAAACAACTTAAATCAAGTATAATTCAAAATGAATGACAATATTGAATAAATTTACCAGTCGACAGTGGTTTTAAAGATCTATTACATTATTAATGTGAAAATTGAAATTAATTTTTAACAATTTGTTAGGCAACCAAATGAATCTATAAGTGGAAATGCCGGTATTATCTTAATTAAATAGACTATGCTTACTATTGTGTTTTAAAAATTGATTATTAAGTACATCAAGTGGAAGTTCGAAAATGACGAGCCCACAAAACTTTTGATCTCGATCTCGAGCTTAAGCAACGAGCTCGGCTTGGAGCTTGGAATACAAGTCCTCACAGAACTAACTTTTGATCTCGATCTCGAGCTTAAGCAACGAGCTCGGCTTGGAGCTTGGAATACGAGTCCTCACAGAACCCTAATATTCGAGGATTAAAGAAAATATCAGATCAAGACTCAAATCCTTAAAAAAAACAACCTATTTTTCTATTGAAATTTGTTTTAAATCCTCAATACTGCCTTTTGGTGGTTCGGAACACCTTAGATCAGGAGGTAGCGTGTCTACCTACTCAGCTAAGGGGCCGGGTTTAATCCCTGGCATGGCCGAAACCCTTATCATTGGTGAACTGTGGGTTTACCCTTCACAGTGATGAATTAACAGCCGAGGACTGGATGCTGTTCCTGTCCTAGCCTTAAGTTATTTATAAGGCATATGAAACTATCAAAGACCTAGCAAGTCGGTAGTGGAAAATATATGGCTTGAATAAAAAACTGACCCATACCATAGGCTGGAAACAGAAATGGATGTAAGGTGGTTCAGAACCTAGATAATTATAGGACAAGTTCAACAACCAAGCCCCAGACAAGTAATTTAACCCTTAAACAATGTATGAATGTTATAATGAATGGATTAAAAGAAAAAGAAATTAATTAATTTAGTTACTGTTTTTATTTTATATTATTCCTTTATATTTCAATTTTCTGTGAGATTTATAATTTTTAAGATTCAGATTCAAAAGTAAATTGAAGATTTGGATTTGTAAACGAGTGGATTCAACCCAACCCTAAAGAAAATAACTGCGCTACAAGTACTTGTGACATCTAGTAGGCCTGTGCGGGAATGCCGTTTTGATTGCAAGAAATTTTCAGAAGGGAAATATCAAAGTTTAAAAATAAAGTTTATATTTATTTTTCAGATTAAAATTTTTACTTTAAACTAAGACTTTCCATTTATTCCTATAAAAAATAAAAATTATCTGATGCAAAATTTAGAATCTAAGGTCAATTTGATCCTAAAGAGGGTCAGGAAAAGAGACAAAAACTCTGATTGGGTTGCAATTTAGAGGTCTGAACAATTAATTTAAATAATGTATTCTTAGAGAATTTTTTATAGGAAAAAAATATGTACATAAAATGTTTCTTATTAATTTTTTTAGCACAGCATCTTACAACCTGTTTGGGTTACACGCTCATGTTTTGATTAGGCTAATCATTTTAGGGACTAGGAAGGCTTTATTCAGAGGAAGTGTACTCACATTTGTGTGGGGAGAGATTGAAAAATTAATTTGAAAACACCACCCTGAGTACCACTGAGCTTGATTCAAACCTTGATCTCTCGGTCATCGATGGTCTAGTCTACTGTGATTTTAGCGCCTCAGACCTTGCAGCCACTGAAACGGGTTAATTTATTTTTAAATTTTCCAATTAAAAACTAAATTATATTTTGTCTAAAAAGTGTTAAGGTAAAATAAAAAACCTAGGTCTAAAGCAACTATTATAATTGTGTATTTGTAATCAAACATTTTTTGTATGAATATTAGTAAATTCTAAAAGCGATTTTTAAGATTGTATAAAGAAGTTACTACACTAAAACATAAAAGATATTCAATCCATATGAGTAAAAGAAAGCCAGTCCTGGAGATAAGAAAAAAAAATATTCTTAAGTGAGCCAGTGTACCTCTTCCATTTTAGTTACTAAACCTCTCACAAAAGCACTTTTGGACTTTAAAAATATTAGTTTACCCAATTACTATTATTATCTAAAATATAAAAGCAAATGGATGCCATTTCAAATAATAACATTAGCCTAATATATGTGTCTTGATGCAATAAAATAGCACGTGATTAAAGTGTATTTTATGCATAATTTGATATTTAAAAGCCACTTTTATCATTATTTTTTCATCAAACATGTTTTCCTTCATTAATCTATCCATAGATAAATATTACCATCAAGTAGGCTAGTGTGGTTGTTATTTAATGGTGCTCAGTTATGTTGACTAGGTGAGATAGTTGTAAAATAAAAGCTGCTGAAATTTTGGGTACCCGTCTACTTAAAGGAAGATAAGGTTAAATTAACTTTAATAAATGAACAATAATGTTAAGGAGAATTAAATACAAGTATCACATTGATAGACAGTCCTTAGTTGTAATCTTTTTATATTTTTTCTTCCGAAAAATCCCTGGAAATAATTTTTCCCACCAGAGTTTCAGGAACATTCAATTTCTCAATTTTTTTCCAAAGGTGCAGGATCCCGCACAGGCCTAACATCTAGGCTTATTACTTTCAATTATGAGGTAAAAGAGTAAACAATAAGTCATACATCATAAGATATGCAATATTGTACAAAAATAGCCTTATACAAGTTAAAATTTGCTGAGCTTATAAAGCTGTCAAGTTTAAACTCATATTTCTATTGGACATTTGGGCTCAAGCTCAAAACATAAGTGCACACAGACATCTTTTAATAGATATGTATGTAGTATGTAGATATGATTTGTGAACTGTTTCTCAGTTTATTCTTTTCACTCATTGGTTATTAAAAAAAATTAATACGTGAGACAAGATAAACAAAAAAACTCATGTAAAAGAACTATGAAAACAGAGAAAAAATTAATACCTACTTTAATTTGTCAGCTCTAGACAAGTTTCAACGTGGTATTGGAGAGGTTCCAATTGTCGGAAAACCATTTCACATTTTGGACAGGAGAATGTTTTGGGTGGGGGGATCTCTTCATCAAAAACCTGAAATATATTAGCCAGGAAAATTAATCAATGCTTGCCTATTTTTGGAAATTGCTCACAATTTTATTTAGGAAAGTGTGCTCAAACTTTATGCATCTATGATAGTGAAAGATCGCATTTTATTTTATTTAATTCTCACATTTTTAATATCCAATAAAACTGTACATTTTTAAGTAGGTATTCGAGGGTTCTAACAAAAATGTTATGCTTGGATCTAACCCACACCTAAATCCAAAGCAGAAAGAAGGCAACATTTTTGTTGAATTTATAAAAATGATGCCCAACAAACAAATGAAAAATGATTCTACGTACTCTGTGAGGTGGTTCCTCTACTTCTTGCTGCAATCCAGGGGATGGTTGCCGCTGACTCTGTGTTCTTCCCGGGGTACCTATTGTGTTCCAGCCACTGCTAACACTGGGGGAAAAAAAAGACTTGGTTCATAATTTCAAATAACCATTAAACCAATAGCTAAATCATCGGGAATGAAAGGAAACCATAAGTATTGGAGCTGAACTTGTTTTTGTGAAAGCTTACTGACATTTAACATTTAGAAAGGGGAAAAAAAAAAAAAGGATCTTACTACACATTTGGGTTATACGACTACGTAACAATAATTACACTAATGTGTTAGGAATTAATAAGGTTGATTTATAGGAAGTGTACCCACATTTATATGAAGGGAGAGCAGAAAACAATTTAGGGGAAAAACCTCAATACAACCAACCATGATCAAACTCCAATCTTGTCTTCGGCATTCTAGTATATTGCGAGAGTAGCACCTTAAACAATGCATCTACCGAAGCGGGTAACACAATAGTTAAATAAGCACACATAAAATATCATATTAATGTTCTTATTTTCTTATGATCATCTGTCAAACAGGTTAATAAGGGTGTCCATAGCAACTTGAAAATGTGTTTGTTTAAATATGTATTCCAGAGGTACACTCTATCCTTACGTATCCCTAAGTATCTTAAAAGCTTTTGCGCTAGTGGAATAATGTAAGGTATGTTAGCTACTTTATAGGGTATACGACAGATACATTGGGCGCCTATATTTCTAATTTCCAACCACTTAAAAATATATAATTAAACACAAAACTAATAGAAATGTGGAAATAAATTTTTCTTTGGACCAACAAATAAAATAGTGGTCTTTCTAGGCTTCACATACATCTTTAGGTTTAAAAAAAATCACAGTAAAATAATTTTCGTAATACTTAAAATGGCCAGAAGTAGATCTGTGCATTTTGAATCATAAAGGAATCAAAGTTTATAATTTCAAATAAGTTAAATATAAGGGTAAAAGTCAAATTATGTATTTTTGCAATTTGTCAGGGGAAAGATACAAAAGCTCTAATTTGGTTTTGGCTACTAACAATAAATTTAAATTTAGTAATCTTGAAGCATTTTTAGAGGAAACAAATGTATACACACTCAAAATTGTTATATCTCTCTTATTTTTAAATTGTAAGTTTTCAAAATAAATAATATTTTGTCTATCAAGTGTTAAGCAAGGTAAAATAAAAACATGAGCCTAATGCAACTATTATAGTTGTATATGTTTAAATCAAACGTTGAAAAGAGGAAAGAAGGTCAAGGCCTAAACAGGTATCAGAAAATGGTTGGCCTCAAAGTTTACAATTAAAAACATAATAAAACACATAAAAATGAAATTTTTTTAGTACATCAGCATAAGAGAGCTAAACAACAACCAGACTATGGCAGTGTTACTAGAGGTAGCTGTTTCCAGTCTATGGTCTGGGTCAGTTTTTTATTCAAGCCATATATTTTCCACTATCGGCTTGCTAGGCCTGTCGTAGCTTCATAGGGCTTATAATATAACAAGACTAGGACAGACAGAGCATCCAGTCCCCGGCTGTTAATTTATCAATGTGAAAGGGTAAACCCACATTCCACCAATGATATATTTTATGGCAATGCCGGGAATCGAACTCAGGACACTTAGATACTGTTGTTGCTTGTTTCTTGACTTTTTTTTTGCTTGTAATTTTTTAGTTGCCTGTTCAAACTTGTGTCTTGACTCTTGGTAGATGGCTAGAATGTCGTATGTACATTATATTTAATTATTAAATTATCAGTTTTTCATTTATTATTATTTATATAAAAATGACTGAATGGTGTGAGTAGGCCTGCTTGGAAGGAAAGGAGAGCTGGTTATCCAAGGTTGAGACCAGCTGAGCACCTAGATTTGGTTATATATTGGTGAGCAAGTTCCCACCTATGAAACTGGGAAGCATTGCGGCTATTGGGGAGGGCTTGTACTACTCTAGGACTATATAGCATGAGTCAAAATGTGCATTATCTGTTTGGGCATGAAGTGCTACTGGTTTGTTATGGTCGTTGTGGTTTCTATCATAACGATGACAGTTCAGTCGTTGTCCGAGTGTCCGAACAGTTTTCTGCTCGATTTATTTCCTCTGGTTGTCGAAATCGTTGAACCCGGCAAAACTCACGGTAGGGTGCCAAGCAGGCTATCGCCCATGGCATTGTGTCTGAATAGACTGTACAGGGTGGTGTCGGTGGTGGTGATCAAGTGCAGCAACACCATCTCGGGAGGCTAAGTAACTTGTTGGCGAAATTAAGGAGCTGTCTTTAAAGTCTTGCCGTGGCGTACTGAGACCACCTGAGGTTGAAACCTACCCAATTAATGTATCCTGCGATGCGTTGTGTACCTTTCTGGTCTGTTATCCTCAGGTGTTTCAGTAGGGTTGATGCTCGGTGATGTGCTTACTCTGTAAGGGTCAAAGTTTGTGTTCTGGTGTCTATGTTGAAGCCCACGTATGTGATTTCCTTTATTGGCCGGGATGATGATTTCCTATGGTTAATCGTTAGGCCTAAGGTTTCCATAAGCCCGGTGACATCTTCTAGTTCTTTCTTATCTTGACTGTAGAACAGGAAGTCATCTAAATGCACCACCCCCTTTGTATATGTTTTGACTCATACTAGAATAATATGAGCCCTCCCCAATAGTTTAAATGATTCCCAGCTTTGTAGGTGGGAACTTGCTCACCAATATATAACCAAATCGAAGTACCCCCCTGGTCTCAATATTTATAACCATCTCTTCTTTTCTTCCAAGAAGGGTTACTCAAACCAGTCATTTCTATATAAATAATAATAATAACTGATAATTCAATAATTAAATATAATATAAATACAATATTCTATCCATCCACCAAGAGTCAAGACACAATTTTGAACAGAAACAAGCAACTTTTTAACAGCATCTAAGTGACCATGATCTACCTCTATCCATGCTGTCATAGTCCAATTGATGTTTTACTCTCTTCTGCTGAAGGAGACTGATTTAACCAGAAAATTTCATAATTATTGTTTTGTCATGTTTTTAATTGTAAACTTTGTGGCCTACAGTTATTGGGTAAGAGTATAAGCCTTGCTTGCCCTTCTATCCTCTTTTCAATCCTTGATTTAAATACCCATTTGGTGCCATTTTTCCTTGTGTACTTTTAACTAAAGTAGTTTTCATATAAAATAATATAAATAGAATCTAAAAATACATTTTAAGATTAAAGACCCCAACACAGACTCCGTATCCGTAGGTCCGTGGTCCGTAAGAAATTGATTACACAATATCAGATTGCTCTGGCCACAGAGTCCTTATCCGTAAGTCTATACTCCGTAGAAATTGATCAACTTTAAACTTTCTAAAGACTAGTTTATACAGACTACCAATTACAGCTGAGTAAATATGGGCATGCCTGTTGAGATCCATCTTAAACACCAAAAATTGTTTATACGTAATTAGATTAGTAGGGACATGCAAAATTTGCATTGCTTTTACTTTTACGTTACTAAACATCACACAAAAAGCGCAGTTCTGTTATTTTAAAAAAATATCAGTATTTCCAATTACTATTTTTATCTATGCTGGCACAATACACAATACAAAAACACACTGGATGGGATTCCAAATTTCAACTAAATAAACTAAATAAATGTGTCTTGATGCAAATATGTGTGTTAAAAGGTGTAGTTTATATTTAAAAGCCACTTTGTCATTATTTTGCACTAAAAATCTTTTTCTGCCTTAAATTTATACAGTGATTAATAGTACAATCTACAAGGCGTGTCCAGAAAGTAAGGATACATTGTCTCGATATTGCTAAGGGAAATCTAAATGTTTGTTGTGAGTAGACTGGCGTTGACCTTGATCCTTCTGGATCTACTTTCACTTTGGTTCGGCAGTATGAGAATAGTTTCTGTTCGAGTGTCATGTTATTAAAATGGCAGCGCCAATCCAAGATCCTGCCAAATGTGAAGTTTGTTGCGTGATATGTTTTCTGAAAGCACAGGAGAAGCTGTAAATTCACAAACATCTGCTGTTTATGGTGACATTATGAAACAGCAAAATGTGATGAAGTGGTGCCATAAATTCTCGAGAGGAAGGACTAACGTTAACAACGAACGAACAAAGGAGCAGTAAGCCAACTTTGATCTCCGAAGACCTTCTTCAAAAAATTGAAAGGGAAATTCATGCAGATTGGCAGTTGAGAGTAAGAAAGTTGTATGACATTATTCCTGAAGTGTCTAAGATTATGATTCATAAAGCCGTGACACAAAAATTAGGTTACAAAGTGTTAATGGACGAACACAAGAAAAAACGGATGGGTCCCGCGCTCACGTTTCTTACACGTTATGCAGAGGATGGAGATGAATTTTTGGACTCTAGTGTGACTGGAGATAAAACATGGGTTTATCATCACACTCCTGAATTGAAGCAGCAGTTATTGCAATGGCATCTTACTCATTCTCCCAAAACAAGACAAAAATTCAAAACGTTGACTTCAGCAAAATATTAAAATCATTGCTACAGTTTTCTGGGAAAGCAGAGGCATTCTGCTGGTTGACTTTATGCCTCCTGGCACAATAATTAATGCCAGTGTATATTTTGAGGTTTTGGATCACCCACCCTACAGTCCAGACCTCGCACCTAGAGATTACCCCTTGTTTCTTCAACTGAAGAAACATCTGGTTAGAAAAATATTCAACGAAAATGATGAGGTTAAAGAAGAAGTCATTATATGATTTAAAAGACAGGAAGCAGACATTTTTGACTTGGAGATTCAGAAGTTGGTTCCCAGGCTTAGTAAGTGTTTGGACATTGGCGGTGAATATGTGGAAAGTAAACTTATCCATATGTAAGTAGTTTTCAGTATAAGTTTAGTTAAAAACATTTATTTGCAAATTTTATGGTCATTTTATCTTTACTTTCCGGACACGCTTTGTATTATATGTAGTTGGGGGATCGGCTCTTTCTCAAGTCAAGTTTTAAGTAAGAAACAGCCCGCCTATTGTTTCAGCAGGTAATGTTTGCGGCTCATCACTGTTCATTGTTTATGTCTTCTTTTTTGTTCTGTAGTGTGCTTAACGGAGGAAGGAGGGGGATTTTACCTCTTGTGGTGAGACAAACAAGTTGGGAAGCACATCATTCATTGTGCTCTATTGACAGTTATTTGTTAGGTCTAGCAAGCGAGAGAACATGAAAGACAGAGATATATTCTACTCTACCATATTTTGGGGCATGTAAATGAGGGTGGAGGGAAAGGTGGGAATAAGCTTGCCAAGTTGAACTATTTATGTGTTATCAGCTTGTCTGTTGCGAGCAACCAAACAGAAATAGACATTACAGGGGTGTCAATTCTAGATAACATTTAAGGGGTAACAAACCCATGGTACAATTAAGGAGTATCAAACTTACATAACATAGTTTGAAAATCAATATTAGCCAATATTTTTAATCTAAATTCTTTCTAAAGCATTATTTTTATAATTTCTGATATTTTGTCTCATTTCCTGTCATCACAATCATCAACTGTTTCCAGCTTGTTGCTGGGTCAGTCTAGTAAAATGCCTCCATCTTCCTGTATCCTCCCACAATTCTTCCTCCTCTAGTTCTTCCATTCTTCTCCTCAAACTTGAACACTTTGTTATCTGCTCCTCCCATCTCTTTCTTAGCCTCCCTTGCTGTCTTTTTCTGACATACTTCATCTCCGACATTCTTTATGGCATCCTCTCTTTTTCCATCCTCATTACATGCCCATACCAGCTCAGTCTTGCTTCCTCTACTACCTCATATACTCCCTGT
The DNA here is from genome assembly GCA_902141375.1 of Timema poppense. NCBI lineage: Eukaryota > Metazoa > Arthropoda > Insecta > Phasmatodea > Timematidae > Timema > Timema poppense. The sequence continues at coordinate 430,881 of CABFOV010000003.1, read as the reverse complement.
ACCCCCACTCTTTTCCGGATAACTTCATTCCTAATCTTGTTTCTCCATGCAATCGCTGACATGCTCCTCACAGTCCTGTCCAGCAGAAAAAAATGTTATTCTCGTCCATCCCTAGAGTATTATCATAAATACATACTTTGCTGTGGTGCTGGTTGGTGGTTGTCTATTTGGTGTTTGTTGGTATTTGCTAAGGTCGTCAATCAATTGTTGGTTTCGACGCTGTAGATGGCGCAGATCTTCAGCCAATTGATCTTTTTCCCCAACCAATCGTGCACGAGCTTCACGCTCAGCATTAAAGTCTGATTGGTAGACTTCAACCTGTGAAAACAATAACATGATCATTCGATAAAACTTTGGTTAGCCTTATCCTTCCATCCCGCTTTTAATGTGTATAAGAATTTTAACTTATTACATGTCATTTGCGGGTGACCTACCAAGCTTACTCGTACTGGGTGAGCCACCGCAGGCGATTCAATAACTCAACTCGGGATAGCTCCACTGGAGCTTAAGAGAAACTTATGTTAAATATAGATTATTTTTGTAAATAATAATTAAATTAAGATCCCCACATTCTTCAAATTGTTATGTAGTGTATCTTGTATTTTCATCTCATGTTAAGTGTTTAGTTTAGAGTGTAAGAATTCATCCTTACCTGTTCTTTTTTATGGCTTCTTTATTAAATTTCAAGGATAGTGAAAGGTGATCCTTGGATAAATAGATTTTTTGATTGATGATAATGATAATGAGGAATACTACTTGTATTATTTTGTGAAAAAAATAAAGCCCTTGGCCGGCTACCCTAGCTTCCCACCCATACAATTGTACCTCTGGACACAGGACTTATCAAGAATCAACTCTTCATGACCCATTCCAAGGGAAGAGAGGAGGGGAGAAGACGGCGAACCCTATGGAAGCAGGCTACTCTACAATGGCCAATTCCCTTCTCCCCCTGCCCTCATCACTTCATTTTGTCCTCTCCCTCAATACGCCCGACCTCCAGCCCCAGTCTAAAGGCTCGCTCCCTCCCCCACCAAAGAAAACTACACTCAAACGCCATTCCCTGGTTCCAGCTGAACTGGGACTTTGCAGACATCCTCAGACAAAGAGCCTAACCCACACAAACACCCACATACTCAATATACTATATCTCTCCCATTAATCATCTCCCACCCCTGCTCCATTCACCCTCCAGGTCATAAATGGATTAGCCACATTCACAACTGACCAAGAAGACCAACATCCGTCACAACACCCTTTCATAATAATCTATCTGAAAACTCCTGACAACAAACACACAACACACGTAGAACAAGATGGTGGCCCAACGTAAGGCATCCTTACTTATGTAAGACCTTTCCTTGCTTCAATACCCCCTACCTCCTTGGATCAACCTATAGAGAAGACCCAGACAATCCAGCGAAACCTTCATCTGACTCCTCTTCCAATGGTTTCAAAATATAAAAATCAAGCATTTCAAGGAGATAGGTGTCCCTATCCCCAATACCATTTTTGTCTAGAACAGCACCATTATCGAGGTTGCCCAGTGCATGCCAAGAGAAGAAACAAAGGGCCAGAGAAGCACAAACACCCACGGACTTCCAGGGAAACAAAAGGAAGGGACGAGACCAGGGCCAAACTCATCACTTGAAAAGGCGGCCATTTTAGGAATTCACCTTCAGACGAGGCTGCCACGGATCCAAATCGATACCAATATTGCCTCTTTCACCGCGGTCACAGACTCCGGTGCCTCCAAAAGTTTCATTAAAACCTCCATCCTAGATCATCAAACTAAGCAACAGATACACCTCAACCCCATGAAGAGACAATGGCCAAGAGGGATACCGAACTATACGTCACAGGGAGTCGCAACATCAGCATCAAGGTGGGAAGATTTTATGACGAAGTAAGGTGGTCCATAACAGAAAAACTCTCAGAAGACCTACTCCTTGGTCACACCTGGCTAGTAAAGAACGAGGCAGTTCTGGCTTATCGAAGGCAATGCTTATTATTTGGGAAAGTGAAGAAAGAACAGACCTACTGGGTGGAACAGGGACAGCCTACAAGCCAACCTTTCAACGCAGAGGAAGTCCAACACGGGTTTGGGAAGGAACTACTCTCCAACCTTGTACAAATCCTTAAAAAACACCACAGAGCTTTCGATATCCTCAACCCAAATAACGTGATAAACTGTACTCTCCAAAAAATCAGAGTCAACACTTAACACCCAGTGAGGCGACCTCACTATTAGTACTCCCCACAGAAAAGACAGATCATCCAGCAACAAGTCGAAGAAATGATTAAAAACGAGGTAATAGAACATAACACATCCAATTACTAAAGCCCAATCGTGAGGGTCGAAAAACTAGACAAGAAACCCAGGTTTTGTGTGGACTATCGGTGGCTGAATGCTATTACAGAAGAAGAACACTGACCTGGATATATATTCCACAAATCCTACAAGAGATAGGAACAGTCAAGGTGTTTAGCACACTTGATCTTAAAGCCGGATAGGTGCAGATCTCAATGGAGCCAGCCTCCAAAAACCTTACAGCATTTGGTACTCCAGAAGGACAGACCCACCAGTTCAGAGTCATGCCATTCGGGCTCAAGGGAGTGCCCGAGACCTTCCAGAGCATGATGAGCAAGCAAGTGCTTGCCAGATACCAAGGGAAATGATGCTTCCCCTACATGGATGACATCATATTGTTCGTTCACGGTAGGAGTTTACCTGGAAAAGGACTTTTTTCCCTACCAGAAATCTAATATATAGTAGGATATCGGTAAGAAAAAAGACCTTTCAGAGGTAAACTCCTCCCGTGAATGAAGTATAGTCTTCTTTGATAGCTACGAGGAGCACCTGGCGCAGCTAAACAGAGTCCTCGAGAGATTTGAGTTCTACAAGCTCACAGCTTCTTTGGCAAAATGTGAATTTGGAAAAAGCTCCTTGCGGTATCTCGGACATATCACCTTGGAAGGAAATCATCCCCACCCCGGACAGAAAAAGGACATTCAGGATTTCCTCACCCAAGGAAAAAAAGACAATTACAACAATTCCTGGGAATATATAATTGGATGAGGGAGTTCATCCCTAATTCCAGAACATAGAGCCGCTTCATCACCTTGACCTTAGTCCACGATTTATAATCCAAACCAACAACAGTGGACAAGGGATAGGAGCAGTACTATACCAAGAAAAGGAGCGTGAAAGGAAGCTGATTTCTTATGCAAGTGCGAAGCTCTCACCCACGGAGAGGCGGTATCATTGTAACGAACAGGAATGCCTTGCCATTGTGTGGGCCATAAAAAGATACCACATCTACCTCGATCAGCCCTTCCCTCTTAGGACAGACTCAAAATGTTTAACCTGGATAAATTCAATGAAGGACAGAATATCCAAGTTAACGCTATGGTCAAGCTTGTTGCAAGTGTATTCATTTAGGAGAACAAACTCCCTGACACACTGTCAAGGTCACCAGGATAAGAAACCACGGACATGGACATAGCAGAGAGAGAATGACCCCTCCTAGCCCAAGGATGAAATCTCCAGAACCTCTAGCTCTTCTCCACCTCCCAATGCGTTAAACCCTTTCAGAAAAAGCCCTGGGGGAAAAGGCGGAGGATCAAGGCATCAAATGCATAAGACAAGACATTAGACGAAAACAGAGGTCCCAACAAGAGAATCTGCTCTATCGGTGATAACAGCTTCAAGGGGAACACCTTTTCTACTGAGATCATCCTAAGGACCATTGGAAAATCGTCGTCCCTGATGGGATAAAGGCCGAGGTACTACATAGATAATAGCCATTGACTTTAATGACTGACCAAAATCCTGTTCAGCCTATGAAATAGAAGGAACAAAGCTACCAACCTAAGTCCAAGTGAAGTACTGTTAGGACAGACCCTCCACAGGCCTGGAGATTGGACGAGCCCAGAAGCAACACAACCTCCCAGTGAAGCCCAGGCACCTGCCTGAATAGAGGAACTCAACCTACTCCGAGCTCAAGCTTGGGCGAACCAAGATGCCTACCAACGCCAGTACCTAGGGAGGTGCCAAAAAAAAATGGGAGCGCTACTTGTAAGGAACTAGAGTCTTGCTGAGAAACCACCCCCTATCAAATGCGATGACCAGGGTACACGCTGGTTTCTGTCCAAAAGGGATCGGCCCCTACCTGGTCCAGAGTACCTGTGGCCCCAACCTGTACTGGATACAGGAGCCCAACCACCCCGGGTCTGAGAAAATAAAGGCTCACTGAGACCAGCTCCGAGTTTGCTAATAAGGAGGCCCTTCTTCCATCCAAGCGTATTTAAGATGGCCAGCTCAACCTCGCAGCACGAAGCCAATGCAGGGGAATCCCTGCAACCATGGTCGGTCATTTCACCGGGGGAGGGGGGG